>JANHFM010002090.1:162850-174453 GCA_032468115.1 Grayia smithii
AAAAAGGTACCAATCTTTGTTCCTAATCTCTTTTGGTTTTATTCCCAATAAAAATAAATCCGGTTTTAACGGAAAGTGAATCTTTGTATTTTCAACTATCAGAGTAGTCTCATCAACATAGTGCAGGGGTTTTTTTTATGTTTCTTTCTCCAATTTCTTTACTCATCTTCTTCCAATCCAGCTTCCTTAATATATATTGGCATATAGGTTGGATAAATAAGGGGACAATATACATTCTTGTTGCACATCTTTGCCAACCAATGGAACCAATCTGTTTTACCATATTCTGATTGTACTTACCTGTATATACACTTTTTATGATGATAATGAGATGTTCTCAATGAGATACCTATTTTTGGCACACATTCCCTAGCTTGATATGACCAACACAATCAATGAAGTACATAATGACTTATTTTGGGTATTCTTTGGCTTTCTTAATTATCTAGCATGAATCAACAATAAAGTCTCATGCTTTCTATAGCTTGAATATCTGCACGTCTTTTTCCACGTAGGGTCTAATAAGCATTGTATGATCCTAAGCATTATTTTGCTAGCATGTGTAATTAAAGGTATGAACATAAGCATGTATATTATTTGATTATATTTAATATAAAACTATCCCAATGCTTGGTTAAGACAACACCTGTAAGACTTGCCAGTGGTATGTTCCATATTTTAATTAATTATTTTGTTATGCTCATGTCCTGGTGACTGCGTAGAAAACTGTTTGCCATCTTGATCTACTATGGGTAATAACTTAAAGTGTCTCCAAGGACTGTCTTGTAATTTGTTTGAAGTCATTCATCCACCTAATCTATTGTCTTCCTATTATTCTACTTCCTTAACCTTGCCAAGTATTGTCATTTTTTCCAGTCCATCATTTATTTGTGTCACATGTCTAGTTTGTTAGTGTCTGCTTGCTGATCATTGCCCAAAGGAAACAGTCAGTCTTTATTTGCTTCGGGACAGATTGACTGGTTCTTTTTGCAGTCGATGACACTCTTACTGACCTCCATAATTCACAAGCATCTGTCTTGTTACCCTCAATCTTTTTCAATATCTAGCTTTCACAGTAATATAATATAATGGACAAAAACAGTTTTGTAACTATTCTAAATTTTGTCGGCATAGAAATATCCTTATAACTTCCTGATGTTGTCTAAATTTGTTGTTGTCTTCTCCTAGAGAATTGATCTCTTTACTTCTCCAGGGCACTGGCTGTATTCTTAAACCCAAGAAAACAAAACAATCCATCACTTTCATTTTTTGCCCATCAGCAATAAGTTCACTAAGCATGCTGTTGACATTTCCTATGTACTCTTAATAATGGAATCATAGAATGTAAAGAATAAAGAAGGAGCCTTGGAAATCATTTAGTCCAAGGCCATGCCCACTGCAGGTATTTACTACTCTAATATCCCTGACACCTGCAGTAACGAATCTCCTAAGGAAATGTGTTCAACAGTTTTTATTGGCAGGACGTTTTTCCTGATCACCAACCAGAATCTGCATCCTTTTCACTTAAGCTGAGTAGAAACAGGCTCAAACTCAACCCCTTCAAGACCGAGTGGCTGTGGTTGCCAGCATCTCAGGATCTAGAGACCCCATCATTCGTGATGGGAGGAGAGCCTCTTGCTCCCTCTGATAGGGCGCGCAACCTAGGAGTCTTCCTGGATTCATGGCTGTCTTTCGAAGACCATTTGACGGCCGTGACCAGGGTGGCTTTCGCCCAGGTTCACCTGGTGCGTAAGTTGCACCCTTTCCTAGACCGGGATCCCTTCGCACAGTCACTCAGGCCCTGGTCATTTCATGCCTAGACTACTGCAACTCCCTCTAAACGGGGCTGACCTTGAGGTTTACCCGGAGACTCCAGCTAGTCCAGAATGTGGCCGCGAGGGTAGTTACGGGAGCTTCCCGTTACTCCCGTGTGACACCTCTCCTGCATGAGCTGCACTGGCTGCTGGTGGTTCTCCAGATTCGCTTCAAGGTGCTGGTGCTTACTTATAAAGCCCTATATGGCATCGGCCCAGGGTACTTGCAGGACCACCTTCTGCCATCATCCACCGTCCTGTGTGCTCACATAGGGCTGCACTCCTCAGGGTACCATTGGCCAGACGATGTTGGCTGGTGGTGCCCAGGGCGAGGGCATTCTCTGTGGGTACACCAACCTTCTGGAATGAATTACCCACCGAACTCCGGACTGCCCCTGATCTCCGTTCCTTCCGTCGTGATCTGAAGACATGGCTTTTTAACCAGATCTGCTGATGTGATCCGGTCTTTTAATTTCTTTCTGTTTTTAATTGTTTCTTAACCTAAATTATTTTAATTATTATATTGTGTATTGTCTTTTTAATGTTTTTGTGAGCCGCCCCGAGTCCCTCAGGAGAAGGGCGGCATATAAATATGAAAAATAAATAAATAAATAAATAAATAAATAAATAAATAAATAAATAAATAAATTTATTACCACAATTGAGCCCAACATTTTTGTTGTTAAGCAAGACATTTAAGTAAGTTTTTCCCCATTTTATGATCTTTTTGCCACACTTGTTAAGTGAATCACTGAAGTTGTTAACTTGGTAGCATGGTTGTTAAGTGAAAATGGCTTCCCCATTTAGTTTGCTTGTCAGAAGGTTGCAAAAGGTATTACATGACCTCAGGACACTGCAGCCATCATAAATATGTACCAGCTACCAAACATCCAAATTTTGAGCCACATGACCATGGGAATACTAAAACAGTCACAAGTCATTTTTTTTCAGTGCCTTTGTAACTTCAATGGTCATTAAACAAATGGTTTCAAATCAAGGACTATCTGTAATTCAGTAGAATACATGAGAATTTTTTTCCTTCTGTCAGAGTAATATATTACCATATATAATAAAGGTGAATGGGGCTTGATTCTGAAAAGAATTACTGTCCTGTATATATTCTATGGAATTACCATCTCAAAATGTTATGACCACCAACCTGTGCGCTGTAACACTGGACTACAGAAGATGGGCCCACTTCAATTTCAGAAGCAATGTGAACTGAACAAATAAGGAAGACAATTAAATCCCGATCATGGATTCACCAGAAAAAAAAATTGATCACCCATGACTAAATAAGCTTTTGGGATTCAGATGAACTTCACTTAAAGTGTTGGTTGTATTTATTTTAACTCTTCTAGAAGTATGATAAGATGAAACTTAACTTACTGTTCTCACCAACTTGCAAAACTTTTAACTCTATTCAATAAAAAATTCTATTGTGCCCAACACATAATATAATCTGAGCTGAATTTAATGTATTTAAAAAAAACCATGACCAAGCATCCATGAGGTTAGCTACCAATTAGCAAAACTTTAAAATGAGAAAATGCAATGGAGTACATATACAAATATAGAATAAATACTGTATATTGTATTAACTAAGATAACCTGATAGTAAAACAATCACACAAGAATGATACTAGAAACACAGAGTTTCAAGGGGCCATTTAAAACTATCAAGCCCTCTGCTTACTACAAGAACCCAAATTAAAGCCATGGTAGATAGCAGTCTGCCTGAACACATACAGTAAAGAGGTGGATAATTGGTTCCACGGGTGTTAGAGGACAGGATATGAACTACGATAAGATATATGATATTCTTTGAAGAGTGACATCTAAAACCCTTTTGGTCATCTCTGCCCAAGGCCAGGCTTTCTTACTTTGCTCCATAACACTTAGTTTCCAATCCCCTGATCATTCTTGTTGCTCTTCTCTGAACTGACTTTAGTTTGCCTAAATCCTTTTTAAAAATTGGCATCCAGAGGAAGACACAATACTGGCACTGAAGTCTGAGCAAGACTGAATAAAATAAAATGATTATCTCAAAGCAGTCTGTAATTTCATGTTTGGAATAGTGTTGATTCATATTCTGTAATGGTATGCAAGAATGTCCTTGGAAGATGGATGGAAGAGATGCTGCCTAGGGAATAGTCAGATAACAGAGGGCATAGTCCACAGCTGCATAAGGAAGGAGAAAGAATCTTAGAAGAGACCCCCTTCCTTAAGTTCTTAGGCTGTAAAGGAGACAGTGGGAGATTTGTACTTTCAAACTAGAAAAATTGATGTCAGCCTTCCCAGGCAGAACAGACAGGAAATACAATCAGATTAGCTATTTCTATTTTACTATTAAGGCTACATTAACAGAATCTTGCAAAAATGAAGCCAGCCATCTGCTTTACTAAAAGCAGAAGCAGTACATAAAGCAGCAGAAACAGCAGCCTCTGGTGTTGAGATTCTACTCTGTAGCTCAGCTTTTAAATTTCCCTTTGCAAATTGGTCTAAAAATGCAGAGAAAAGAGGGGAGGGGGGGGAAAAAGAAAGTATCAAGTTTCCTCAGGGGAACCTACTCCATATAAGTAATTTTCCATTTTAGCATTTGATAGCCTACTGCTTTTGCTTGAGTAGTACACCTTGCTATGGTAGTTATTACGGTATATTAGTCAACAACATCCTGTCTGTTGGAAGTTAATACTGAAAAGGAGAATCACAGTATTTACAGACAACATGGTTTGTGTTATGTTGCAGAAGGCAAATCAATGTTTTCTAATGTTTCTGACATTAGCCCTAACCAACCTGGAAAATGATCCTGGGACCTATATTTCAGCATCAGGAAAACACAATGTCACATACTTCAATCTAGATATTCAATTACTCTATATGGATCATACTATACTGGAGGAATGGAAGAGATTGTATACATATTGTGTAATTACAGATAGCTCCCAGGCTGTCTTTTAGCAAGAAATGAGTCCAGAAGGATGCCTACAATGACTCAAATAACCAACTGCATTTGTATGCTATCACAATCATTATAAATGGAGTCTCAAAGATGAAGACTCAGAAAAACTGCATCCTTTATTTTAATGTTGTTCCTCCTTAATGTCTAAACCCATTCTACTCTAATCAACCTACTAGATCACCACAATATTACAATCTTAGAAATGGTAAAACCCAAGAGGCATTGTGGGATAAAATTTCCCAACCCATAAAGCATTATCTATATTAGTATACAGGGGGAAAAACAGTAGAATAAAGATTATCTTAGTCATAGTATAAAATAGACAGGATATACAGAAAACAGCCTCATGAAAGTGTATAAAAACTATTAGTCTGATGTTTATCCTCATGAGAATAAGACATGTTTAATATTAATGATCCAACTGGTTCCTCCTCTATTCTATAGCTGTAGGACTTTAAGAAAAAAAAAGTGGACATGGAGCTTTCTGCATGAAAGAAGCCTGATTGATGTGTATCCCAATATACAAACATTACCATTTGTGCACATCTCTCTCACACATTTTTTTGACATAAAAAAAACCAAGATGAGAAACTATCATTGCCTTGACCTGGAACAATCCAACAACAGTTGTTTTAAACTGATAATATATGCTTCAGGTATTAGAGCAAGGATCAGGCATGGCTTTAAAAATGACAACTTATAAGTTCTCCAAGGAAATGTGGCAAGCCACAGGACCATAGTTCATTTTCATACAACCAACAATAAAACTAAATTTTAGAGTTAAAATAACCCTTCCTAACTATGAAGCAATTAAAGTCAATCAAAACAGCAGATTGGAATATGGGTTCACTTCCCAAGTTCCAACAATGAAGATTACATCTAATTTTTCAGAATGGATTTCCTATTGAAAATCATCAGTTTTGAAAACTATATAGCCTGTCATCTATGTCAGCAGTCCCAAATCTTTTTTTGCTCATGAACATATGTGTAATTATATGTAACTGCCTTAACTGTTGGGGGGAGAATGCAATAAATTGCCACAGATGTAGAAGAGGCAGAACGTGGAGTGGAGTCAAGAGAGGAATCAGTCGGAAGTCTCTTGAATTCTATTAATTATCTACCACCAATTAATGCTACTGGTTAGTTGACTAGATTCTTGTATATAGGCATGAGCAATAAATCATTTAACTGGAATTTAATGTGTGGTCCTGATTTTTCTTGCCTGGCAACAACTCACTTGGTAACCAATAGCAAAGCGAAAGGTCTTATGGAACAAAGAGTACCAAGACCACCAAAGGAGGCATCCAAAAACACTCTGAGAATCCAAAATCTAATTTGTGGTTTGGTTTGTTTTTCCTTCATGACTCACCAAGTTTATCTACATACCTCTACTTGCATTGGAATTTAAACTCCTTTGAGAAGTATAGAAACATAGAGCTATATTTGAATTTTATAGTTTTAGTCTAATTATATGATGTGATGATTTGATATGAATAATGCTAGACATCATTCCTTTTGCTCTCCTTTTCCACCAGCAAAATCAGGATAAAGGATGCTTGTCTTTAAGAGTTAATTGCATGGACAAGTCAAATAGAAGTCGCAAAATGCTTTCAAAAACTGTAAAAGAAATGCTAAACAGCAGGGTCTGCCCTTGGCATTATTTAATCAAAACTTTAGGGAGAAAGGAAATTGCGTTCCAACACCAGCCTGACCTCACAAACTCTTGCACCCTCCAGTGAATGAGTCTGTTGGGTGTGTATTATTATCATAAATCTAAAGGTAAAGGACTATCAAAGCCACAAGGAGAAGGGAAACATCTTGCAAGCTATTAAATTAAGAATACACACTAGATCACCCATATAGGATTTGCAATCCTCTCTATCTGCATATGACTAAAATAATAGGGCAGGTTGTACACATTTGGTTCTTGCCACACTGAAAATCCAATTATATATTTGTCTTCCAGGCTACTTTCTATTTACTTGTCAAGGAAATCATAACAATGAAAATTAGATCACAGTAAGTGTAACGAATGTCTTCTGAAAGTCTCTCTTTCCTAAATCTCAGGAGGAAAACATTTTCTTCTCCCCTCACCATCATAAAATCAAAATATGATACTGCAGGAGAAGAAATACAGTTCATAGTGTTCCAAAATGCTCTATATCCCAAACATTTAACAGGTTTAGTGCTAAAGATACTGGGTTTTTCAAAGTCTTTCAAGCAAGAAAACAAAACTCTTTAAGAATTCAGCAGAACCAGTTGGGCCTCTTCTCATTTTCAGCAAGCATGTAAATATCCTGTTCACCAGACAATCACCCCATAAGTCTTTTTCTGTAGGTACCTGAAACTAAGTACCCACTAAATCTTGATAGATGATGTTTTGAATTCTTTTATCAGTATTAAGCTGGAATAACTTTGCTTCTTGTAAGATCTGAGTCTGAGAAGCCCCACCAAGAAAAACACAGGGACAGCAAGATTTAGCTGTCATTCTATCAGCCAGGACTTCAAGTCCTGGCTGATAGAATGGGGAGTAGTATTTTTCCCCTGTTCTTTGCCCTACCACCACAGTCCCTTTCAGCACAACTCCTATTCTGACAATTTTCTGAGCTGTAAGGAGAGATGACAAGGAGAGCTCTATATGTGTGTGGGAATGGAGAGCCAAGTACCGTACTTCTTTTAAAATATGTAAAATGTATTTCATTCTGTTAAGAGGAGGAAGGTACAATACTATAAGACAGGATATATTTTGAATGAAAAACATCTCAAGTTAGAGTGGGTCAGAGAGCAGGTGATGAGAAAGGCCTCTGTGCAAAGCTTTGAAGAGCAGCTCTGTCAGTTGAAGAAGACAGTTTCAAGATAGATAGAGAAATCACTTGATCTGGTCTAATGCAGCTACCATACCTCCATCACAATTAATCAGTGGCATTATTTTATCAAAACACATTTCAACCAATTGATCCAATTTATTAAACATTGCAGTTTTGTTCAGAACTGTCAAGTACCATCAAGTTTTGGAAGGAGGTGTATGCTTGGGGGGGGGGGGGGAGTGTGTGTGTACCTTTGCACAGTGTTTGCATGAATGGGAGTGGGGCAGAGAACAATATTTTACAGAGAATGAGAGCACTTATGAACTTTATATGTATGAGCTCAAAGTTAGCTTTCTCTGAATTCTGAAATTAATCCATCCTGGTTGAATTTAGTGGCTTTCTGGCTTCTATTTCTCAATTGACCTTAAATTGCCTATTAAAAATTTATGGTAAGACAAGACAGCCAAAGTTGATATAAAGCACATACATTCAAATAGGCTTTAATGCAACTGAGCAATGCTGTTGGTTTATATGTGCATGTTCTTATACATATATATACATATATATACACATATATACACACACACACATATATATATACATATATATATATATATCAACCCAGTCTAATAACAGATATAGGGAAACTATTCTGAACTCATCACAATAGGAATTGTGTTTGCGATGCAATGGTTCTAAGACAACTTCATAAAATATAATATACTAATCAAATGGGTCAGCAGCTGGGTTAAATGCTCCAACTGTGCTTCATCTAAACACTAATGCAATTTTAGATAGGAAAGGACAGAAAAGAGAAGCCAAAAACTTTGCTAGCTATCATACTAAAGTCCTCACAAAAAAATTCCATCAGAAACAATGTCTAAACATCCAGTGCAACGAAAGAGCCTCTGCATTTTTTGCATTTTTAGAATTAAAAAAAAATCCTGGGTTTTGAAAGGTCAAGTCCTTTACACAAATTCTACCCATATTTTGTTCTGCAATATAGAGGGCAAGATTTTTCTATTTCGTTCCACACACACATATTCACACACCAAGCCCCACTCTAAATACCTCATTGGGTGACAACAGAGTCACTGAAACAACCTTTCAATTTTATTTCAGCCAGAGGGTCACAGTCTGTTTTTCTTGACACAAAACTGTTGCCCAAATTAAATTAACACCTTGATTGCAATTATGGAGGTCCAAAGGACTGAACATCTCTGACATCTCTCTGAGCTTGACCACAAGAGTCATTGTTATTTTACAAGATGGATACAGCAAGCAAAATAAGGAGGTGGAGAGGGAACAAGAGTATAAGTTATCCATCTAAAGACTTTTTTATCTGTCCTTTTATATATGCAGCTCTGGATTCAATGAAGTTAAAGCATGAGGAAAAGCCCAACATTTTCCATTTAACAGAAATCAAAGCTGCAAGTTAGGGAGTTTTTTGAACACATGGAGATAACACTTTACTAGACAATATAATAAATAGTGCTTTCATCTATTCCCAAAGTATCGCATTCCATCCCTTCTGATGCAAATTCAAAGATCTAGAAATATATATTTATACCCAACACACAACAAATGGAATAAACCAGAGGTAGTAGCAACCGTCAGAGAGATACACCCACGCCCCGACGGCTTAGGAAACCTTAGTCGTGTTTTCCAAGCACGGAGTAGCTGTACAGAGTTGTCAAGAATCCGGTTTTTGTTACTGCTGCAAACTCAGCAGGCATATTTGGAAATACAGGAACTAAACAACGGGAAACATAGCATCCTCAAACGGTATCCGGGACAAGCTAGCATTGCGGTCCAACACACGTTTTCTCCGAAGTAACGTCCACAATGCGGCTTACTTTCAGGGAAGCATACACCCAAGGCTAATCCAGAAGATCCTAAAGGACGTGCTTCCGAGAACCCACGCAACAGCCTCTGGTGTCAAGTGCACAACATCCGAACCCAGCAGCTTTGCTTACCAACACCCCGGGGAAATGGCAGGATTGCAAGCTAGCCAGCGCACCGCTCAGCCCACACTTCAGCTTTCCTGCTTCAGAAGATCGGTGGTCCCGGATCCCATCGTTTATCGCCCTTCCTTCGGCCATCGCAGGACAAAAGCAGCTTGTCATAGAAATACCTTTAAACCCGACCGGAGCCTCCAAACTCGGATTGAGGCGGGAGAGAAAGCAAGCGAAGAGAAAGGGCGCGGGGAGAGCGATCCAGACCACAGGTATTTCTCCTCAGTTGGGGTGGCGGAAGGCAAGAAAGGAAAACTTGGAGGGTGGTGCAACACTGGTCCCTCCCTGACCGCAAAGAGGCATCCTACAATCTGGCTGTGGAGCGTGACAACCTGTAGCCTGGGGTTTGGAAGAACTTACTGGAGCGGGGGCGAGGGGGGGGGGCAGAAGGAAAGGCTGTCCAGGCCAACTTGCAACCCTTCTTACCCACCTGCTCGCCCACGCAGAAGCCCGCTCGCCTCCCCCCCTCCTTCCCCGGATCCTCTCCGGCGAAGGCAACACCCCTCTGCGGCCACCTCGCGCGGGGCTCCTACTCACCTCGCAGCGTCCCAGCTCCGCCAAGCAACGCAAAAAACAATCCAAGACAGACGCAAGGCGCGGTCCTGCCGTCCACGCTGCCAGCCCTCATGGCGATGGAAAGGAAGAGCAGGGAGAGAGGCGAACTCTACCTGCCTGACTTACTCCGGGAATGTGTTGTTGCCTTTCCAGTGAAGGCGGCGGCAGCAACAACAACCCATCCGCTGTCCGGCTCTAGACTAAAGCCGAGCAATCGCGCGCCCGCATCCCAATTAGACCCCCTCCTCCCCGACAGCCAATTAGGCAAGGGCTGGGCGGAGCCAGCGGCTGAAGGCGGGCCGGAAAGCGAAGCCAAGCGAGAGTTGTTACCAACTCGCCTGGACGGCTTTGCTCTCGCCGGCTCCCTTTTGCGCTTCTGCTACGCTTGCCTTCGCCGCCGCCGGCAGTCTACGAGCAGCCTCTAGCCGATGCTGCAGTCGCTTTCTGCCTCTTTTGGAGCCGGCTGTGGGTGAGCTTTCTAGCGTTCTCTGCTTGGAGAAGGCTATGGAAGTGACGCCGGCTGCTGTTTCAGTTTCTTCCGTTCTGACCCCCCCCCCCAGCCACCCACACACACCCCAAAAAACCCCATCCTCGTAAGGAAGCGCTGAAAGATACCGCGGAACTTATCGCTGAGTAAATGGCAACTCCTGTCTTGTTTGCCTACGGACTAGTGGCTGGTGGAGTTCACTAGGCTGTGTTTGGAAAGCGCTAAAAAGACTTCCATTCTATTGATATTTGGATAGATGACCACTAATAAAACCCCACAGGGAAACGGGACAATGGAAAACGTCTCCAAAGAAGGCAAGGCGCTTTCATAATTGCCATATTTACAGGGTTGCACCCATGATGTCATCAGGAGTTCATTTGGACTGGGAGGAAATTTGGCACTTGCAGTTAAATGTGTTTCTGTGTTACTAGGGCTTGACTAGAGGGCATCTTTACCCTAGTTGCAATGCAATAAGCTAAACTTTTATCATTATTTCCATTTGCTTCTTCATTTCCACTTCCTTTCCCTTTATTATCTTTCCCCTTTCATCTCTTTCTGTCTACCCTAATTCTCTTTTCTATCTCATTATTTTTTCTGTGGAGAAGCAGAAATAATCAAACTACTTTATGAACCCATTTATGTGGTTTTTTGTGTCTTCCAATCAGGCTGACTCCTGGTGACTGTCTGTAGTTTTCTTGGTAAAATTTCAGAAGTGGTTTGCTATTCATTTGCTGTAAAAATATTTACAGACGCCTTGACATAAACTGTTTCAACGCCTACCCTCAAAAAAAATGCTATAGAGCACTGCACACCAAGACAACTAGACACAAAAACAGTTTTTTTCTGAACGCCATCACTCTGCTAAACAAATAATTCCCTCATTGCTATCAAACTAGTAACTAAGTCTGCATTATCATTAATCTTCTCACTGTTCCTATCACCCATCTCCTCCCACTTATGACT
>JANHFM010002091.1:3446-15854 GCA_032468115.1 Grayia smithii
TGTACCTGTCTCATTTCCATTGTAATATTGTCCATTTTAGTTTCTAATTTTTCAAAAGATTTTGCTGTTGTTTCTTGATTTCTATTTAATGTGTTTTGTATAGATTGAAACATATCTTGCAAACTGTGTGTTGCGCTAGATGGTTTACTGGTTAAAGTCAAATCTTCCATTGATTTCCGTACGCCTGTTGGGGAGGGAGTTGCTGTCATTGCAATCTTTTTTTTCACTACTGTAGTTGTTGTAGACATTTTCTTGAGTATTTTAATTATCAGATCGTTCCAAAGATAAGTAAGATTTATCTTTGTTATTTTGATTATCTTATATGTAGTAATATTTATATATAAATCAAGAGGAGAATTTAAATCAATCAGTCGATCAATCACTTAATTAAATATGTTACTACGACAAAATACTATTAACTTAAACTATATAATTCAATAATACTACAACTATAAAGTTATTTAAATTACAATTTAGTAAATTCCTATATAATTAATCCCAGATTCCGGGTCTTATACACAGTAACAATTAATTATATATTGTTATTAATTATTAAATAAATATATACCATTTATAATTACTAGTATTTTTCTTCTTCTTTAATAATATTATTTTATACTCAGAGTCAGTAAAAAATAGTTCAATTCAGATTTCACCTTCCATTGCTAGTTGGCAGTATTAGTCCAAGTATCCGTTTCCACAATACTGGAAAATGTCCGAGTTGTCAATATTAGCAAAGCTGTCAAAATAGCCACGTTGTTTTCTTTTAGAACCTTTGTTCAGTTTAACACTTTTCTTCGAACCCAATCCGCATGCACCACTATTTAATCACAAAGAATCAATCCAGCACCTTTATTATATTTTTAAGTTAGAAAAGTACTTTGATTTGTCTGGATAGACTTTAGCACTTGGGGTTCTGAAAACACTGTCGGACACAAAAAGTTAAGATTTCTTCTCCATACCGCCCACAAACTCACTGCCACAATTCCGTAGTTCGGCTTTAATCTTAAATCTTATATTTTCTGCAACTTTTAAGTTTCTACCTTGCTCAATCTATTCATCCGATTGTTGTTGGAATGCTTCTAAAAATCTTTCAGTCCTTTCAGTCCCGCTGGCAGCTTCAGGGTGCCATGACAGCACCTTCTTTGACTGTGTCAGCTCTGGAGAACTCTTCGGCTTCACTTTCTTCAGGTTGGCACTACCCAGACAGACCCGGTCCGTTTCCCCTCAATTTCCCCGAGTTTCCCACTCGGGGATAGCACTCAAATTGCCGCCAACACGGAAAGTAGAGCAATCGGCTTTCAGAGAGTATCTCCTAGCCTGTTCTACTTGCCGCCGCGTCATCGAAAGTCCCCTGATTTGGCTCCTTTTAAAAATATTATGTTTTTTAACATAATATTCCTTTTCTTTTATTTTGCATTTTATGGATCATCCAGCTTGTCCACTGAATGGTGCCCACACTGGCAATTTATTTTACACATTCCCTAAATTCTTGGGAGGTTATCCTTATCAAAGGGTAGCATTTGCAGAATTGTGGTGTAAAGGACTGTGGGAGCCAGGTATATGAATTCACAGTGTGCAGCATGGTCTAGATGGGGGGATTATGCAAGCAAAAGAAAGATTTCCAATTTAATTTGCTGGCTCTACATTTGCCTGGAATGCATTTTCAGTTTTCAATGTGTTTTTTTAAAAATCCCAATTAGCACTTAAAGTTTTCTGAAATTCATGTTTTTCAATTGTTGAATTGTTGACTTGACACTTCTCTACCATTCACATGATGATTCTCAGGTGAATACATTTCCAGCCTGACAGTTGTACTTGAATTGTACAGAAAGTTTATAATCTCTTTATATTTCTTCTTTGGTCATTCTAATATTTATTTTGCTCCAGTTATTTCTTTTAAAGTGTTTGATCCTGTTTCTCTGGATGAAGTGGACAGGATTGTCAGTAGGCTGGGTGCCTCCACGTGTATGCTGGACCCGTGTCCCTCCTGGCTTGTTTCGGCAACCAGAGAGGTGACTGGAGCCTGGATCCAGGCCATTACCAATGCTTCTTTGAGGGAGGGGGTCTTCCCCGCCACTCTGAAGGAGACGGTGGTTCGACCCCTCCTCAAGAAGCTGGCCTTGGATCCAAACTCCCTTAACAACTTCCGGCCTGTCTCCAACCTTCGCCTCATAGCAAAGGTTGTTTAGTCCGTGGTGGCACAACAGCTTCCACAATTCCTGGAGGAAGCGGACTATCTAGACCTGTACCAATTGGGTTTCAGGTGCGGTCACAGCACGGAAACGGCATTGATCGCCCTGGTGAATGATCCCTGCTGCTACTTGACCTCTCAGCGGCTTTTGATACCATCGACCATAGTATCCTGCTGCGGCGACTTGGAGGGTTTATTTTTATTTATTTATTATTTGATTTATATGTTGCCCTTCTTCCAAGGGACTCGGGGCGGCTCACAGCTTCAGAAAAACGAACAATCAATAAATTAAATTAAAAATTAAAATTTTAATGATTTAAAATTCATTTAAAAACAGTTTAAAAATTAAAACCCCTGTCAGTCAGCCAATCTGCTGAAACAGCCACATCTTCAGATCACGGCGGAAAGATCGGAGGTCAGGGGCCATCCGGAGCTCAGTGGGTAACCCATTCCAGAGGGTCGGTGTGCCCACAGAGAAGGCCCTCGCCCTGGGAGCCACCAGCCGACATTGCCTGGCTGATGGCAACCTGAGGAGGGCTGCCCTGTGTGAGCGCACGGGGTGTCAGGAGGATGGCAGAAGGTGGTCCTGCAAGTATCCTTGGCCGATGTCATGTAGGTAAGCACCAGCACCTTGAAGCGGATCCGGAGGGCCACAGGTAACCAGTGCAGCTCGTGCAGGAAGTGTCACATAGGAGTACCAGGAGGCTCCCGTTAACTATCCACACGGCTGCATTCTGGACCAGTTGGAGCCCCTGGACGTGCCCCAAGGCAGCCCCATGTAGAGGGCATTGCAGTAGTCCAGATGCGAAGTGACCAGGGCATGAGTGACCATGCAAAGGGCATCTCAATCTAGGAAGGGGCGCAACTGGCGCACCAGGCGAACCTGGGTGACGGCCCCCATGGTGACGGCCGTCAAAGGGTCTTCTAAAGACAGCCGAGCAAGTTGCGCATCCTATCCGAGGGAGCCAATAACTCCCCTCACATCGAAAAGGATGGGGCCTCTAGACCATGAGATGCCGGTAGACACAGCCACTCAGTCTTGGAGGGGTTGAGTTTAAGCCTGTTCCTATTCATCCAAACCTGTACCACCTCCAGGCACTGCGACAGCACAGAGAGGGCATCCCTGGGTTGGTTCGGGGTGAAGATATACAATTGAGTATCATCAGCGTACTGATGATACCTCACCCTGAAACCACAAATGATCTCACCCAGCGGCTTCATGTAGATGTTAAAGAGCAGGGGGGAGAGGACTGACCCCTGAGGAACCCCGCATGAGAGGGGCTTTGGGAATGACCTGTCCCCCCACCCACACAAGCTGCGAGCAACCCGAGAGGTAGGAGAACCACTGAAGAACAGTGCCTCCCACCCCCAACCTCCGAGTCGCCGCAGCAGGATACCATGGTCGATGGTATCAAAAGCCGCTGAGAGGTCAAGTAGCACCAGGATGGAGGAGTGTCCCCCATCCTGGGCCCGCCAGAGATCATTTACCAGGGCGACTAATGCCATTTCTGTGCTGTGACCGCACCTGAAACCTGATTGGTATGGGTCTAGATAGTCCGTTTCCTCCAGGAATTGTGGAAGCTGTTGAGCCACCACGGACTCTACAACCTTCGCAATAAAGATTATGAAGCTATGACATAAACTTACAAAGACAGAGGAATTCCGTTGTGCTCTAAGGTTCTCTCAATCTCCTGAGAAAATAGCAACACCGTACTGTGAAGTGAAGAGAAGTGAAAGAGAACAAATGAAAATGCTAATATTTTAATCTGTTTCCTCCACACCCAGGACATTTTAATGAATGCCACAGATGCAATCTGATATACCTAATACTTACTTAGTTTTCTGTGAGTTGGAAGATTCTAATAAATGTCTTCAATGCATTTCTTAAAATAGAATGATTGAGTCCTGATTTATAAAATCAAAAAAATGTTCAAAGTTTTATATTAATCAACCCTTTAAATTCTGAAACCATGAAGGAGAAGTAATCAACATAGTTAAGAGAATTTACCTGTATTTTTCGGAGTATAAGACGCACCTTAATTTTGGGGGAGGAAAACAAGAAAAAAAGAATTCTGCTTCTGCCTACCAGCATGGGGACAGAAGAGGGACTTGGCACCAATGGCTCCACTCCCAAGATCTTCAGGGACTATTCGCTTTCCCCCAAAGTGACCCCTTGCATGCTCTGGGGGGAGGGTCAGGGCACAGCCTGAGGAACAAATCTCTTTGGGATAGTCTGGAGGGGTGGAATCTGCTGGCGGCTTTGGCAAACAAGGCAGTCCCCATGGTTCATGGCTGGTCACCCCCTGGCCACCCAGCGGGTAGCTCAGGGCAGACAATGGCCACAATGGCTTCACTTGCCATCAATGTGAGGAGCCGCCGCCACCGCCTAAGCCCTCTCTGCGCCTGGGAGCCGAGCTGAGCGGGAGCCCCTAAAGCAAAACATCCCTGCTTTCCAGCTACTGCCGTCCGTTGGCCCAATTCCCCAATGCAATTCGCAGAGCCACGTTTCAGGCAGCAGCCGGTTTCCCTGCAATGTACAGTGGGGAACCGGGAACCGTTTTAGATTCGGGAAGAGGATTGCAGCGCTGCTGCCTGAAAACACTATCCTTCCCATTGCACATTGCAGAGCTGCACACCCTCCTCCTTCTTCTCAGCAGACTCACCTTCTCTTTCCTCCTGGCCGGATCTGCACCTGAAATGTGATGAACTTTTTTTTTGGCCTAAAAAAACGCCCCATTTTTGAAACCAGGAAGGGGATCACGGGTCTGCTGCCTGAAAACACTTTCCTTTTCGATTCCAAAGGAAAGCATTTTCAGGCAGTAGTGCTGCGATCCCCTCCCTGAATCCATAACGGTTCCCTGTTCCCTACTGCACATTGCAGGGAAACCGGCCGCTGCCTGAAACGTGGCTCTGCGAATTGCATTGGGGAATTGGGCCAACGGGCGGCAGTGGCTGGAAAGCAGGGATGTTTTGCAATGTGCAGCAAAAGCCGCCAGGCAGATTCCACCCCTCCAGACCATCCCAAGGAGGTTTGTTCCTTAGGCTGTGCCCCGACCCAGATTCCCGCTGCTTGGAACTGCCCAAAAACGTCCAAAGGGTGGGGGCCAGCGGGGCTACATTTGAACTATAAGACACACCCAGATTTTCACCCTCTTTTGAGGGATAAAAAGGTGCATCATACTCCAAAAAATACGGTATGTATTTAAGCATACATAAGTGGATGCTTAGAGAAGTAAAAAAAAAAAAAAAAGTACAAGAAAACAATGTGGGATAAAGGAGCATTTAGAAAAATCTGCATGGGCAGGCACCTATCCTTAGTCTATGGATCTGGGATGTAAAAAGCTTTTCCTTATATGTAGGGTTTAGGGGCACTTGTATGTCTTTGCTGCAGTTTCTTTGCAACATCCAAAGTACTGGGCAGGGATCTATGGAACTGCATTACAGACTCCAGATCAGTGTGTTTTGTGAGCCCATTCAGTGTGGGACTGCTGGACATTTTATTTATTTATTTATTTTAATTGATATGCAGCCCAACTCCCAAAGGACTCCCAAAGGAATGATGTTCATGACATCATTCCAGTTTAATTACAGAGCCTACATATCTCTCTGTGAGAGATCCATGTTCTTCCAATCTGCCCTAAGAAATAGATCTTGTGCTTCAGAGAAGAAAGGGGGTGGTTAAACTCTTCACCTGTTAGCCTTTTTAAAGAAAAAAAATCCTTAAAAGTTACTGTATTTTCTTGAGTTTTTTAATGTAAATGTCTGTGTGATGTAAACGTTTAATATTAGCAACAACTATTTCAGAGAAAAATACTAATAGGAGAAGATTGGTGCATTAACTGTAATTGAGCCCAGAATTACAGTTGAAGTTTGTGACAGTAAATAAATGTGGTCACTATGTGACCACATCCAAGTTTACAATCTTTTGTGCACTATTTATTAACCAAACACCACAGTATTATCTAAATCCATTAAACACAATGGGCATTCTTTTGCTAGAAACCAGAAGTACATTCTGGAAACCTGTAAAAAAAAATCACAAAAACCTTGGTTATATAACTGCAGAACACTGCAAATGACTGTAAGTGCAAGGCAATTGCTAAGTACCAAAATGCAGTTACCCGTATTTTTCGGAGTATAAGACACACCTTAGTTTTTGGGGAGGAAAATAGGAAAAAAAATTCTGCCTACCATGTATTCATCTAGCTAGCGTCCTTAGCCTGGTCAGCTTCAGCACATTAGTTTGCTCTCTGGTTTTGAAGTTGGGGCTGGTTGGGGCTAAAAAACAGCTTCTAAAGTATAGTCGGAGGGAGCAGCAATTAGAAAAGCAGGCAAAGTGCATCGCTTTGCTCGCAAGCGCTGCGTTGGGGCTGAAAAACAGCTTCAAAAGCACAGCTGATTGTCGCAGGGGGCTCCAGTGACTAAAGCAGGTGAAGAATGGAAGGGGTAAGAGAAGGCAGCAGCTGTTCCGGGTAGCCATTTTGTGCACTGCATGTCGTGTTTTTAGCCTCCAAACGCATTGTGTTTTCGGACGGCGATCAGCCAGTGGTGACATCCAAATTTTTTTACTACTGGTTCTGTGGGCATGGCTTGGTGGGTGTGGTGTGGCTTGGTGGGCGTAGCAGGGGAAGGATACTGCAAAATCTCCATTCCCACCCCACTCCAGGGGGAAGGATATTGCAAAATCTCCATTCCCTCCCCACTCCTGGGGGAAGGATATTGCAAAATCTCCATTCCCATCCCAGTCTGGGGCCAACCAGAGGTGATATTTGCCAGTTCTCCGAACTACTCAAAATGTCCGCTACCAGTTCTCCAAACTGCTCAAAATTTCCACTGCCGGTTCTCCAGAACCTGTCAGAACCTGCTGGATTTCACCCCTGCTCTGGTCACCGAAACCTAGTGGCTCTTTTTAATAGTGAATCTTGATCTTTCCCTGGGGTTGAAAGCACTGAAAAACAAGAAGAGAAATGCTCTGGTTCAGAGAAAGTCCTTTGGTGTATGTTAGATTCCAACCCCGCCTGAAAAAGTAAAGAGTCTTCCTGATGTGACCTAAGCTTTGGTGAACCACACTTTACTCCATGAGTGCAAGAAGTATTGTCAGTCATCAGGGGGTGATTATATGCTGGTGGGGTGGAACTGGAATGAGTGAAGATAGGTGACATGAAAGTAGAGAAGACAGTCTGGGAAATAAATAATTGGGAGGTGCAGTTCATTTTCTTCAGCCCAATCAAGTCAAAGTTGGTGTTTTTAATCGCTGAGATTGCATTGCGTCCATCAAAACATAACATTGAAGAGGTGGGGATGGAGAAGGAGAGAACCGTGATGTTCTCTTGCGGCTGAACAAAGCCATGCCACTCTTCCTTCAGAAAGCCTTGCATGTTACAGATGCTTGTGTGCGTGTGATAGACACATTGCCAATACTATTGGGCAGAGATGTAAAGGTAATGCCTATCAATGGTTCTGAAGACCTCAAGATGAATAGGATCAAGAGTCACATTGCATTTGGATTGATTAGGAAGAGACGCCAACTGTCTTCCACTGCCATGGCTAATTATTAACCCTCTCCACTCCCACAGTTTTATTGTTCTCTCCCTGTTTTTCATGGGAATCAGAGGATGGTTGGTAAGGAGAAGGGAAATTAAGCTGGCTTCTCACATCTCCCCTTTAAGAATGCTTGAGGATAAAAAAAAGACCACTCTAGCAAATCTAGCTACGTCCTTGCTCTGCATTCCAAACTCTAGGCCCCCTTGGTATGAGCCTTATATTTTTGGATGCCTCTAAACCTAGAACCATATAGTCAAGGCTATGGTTTTCCCAGTTGCAATGTATGGCTGTGAAAGTTGGACCATAAGAAAGCCTGAGTGCCAAAGAATTGAGGCCTTAGAACTCTGGTGCTGGAGAAGACTCCCTTGGACTGCAAGGCGAACAAACTGGCCAGAGGCGATCAACCCTGACTGCTCTTTAGGAAGCCAGATTCTGAAGATGAAACTCAAATACTTTGGCCACTTAATGAGAAGGAAGAACTCACTGGAGAAGAGCCTAATGCTGGAAAAGATTGAGGGCAAAAGAAGAAAGGGATGACAGAGAATGAGATGGCTGGATGGAGACACTGAAGCAGTCGGGGTGAGCTTAAATGGACTCCAGAGGATGGGAGAGGACAGGAAGACCTGGAGGACTCACTGGAGAAGAGCCTAATGCTGGAAAAGATTGAGGGCAAAAGAAGACCATGGGATCGCGATGGGTCGGACACAACTTCACAACTAAGCACAACCATCCTAGAACATATTGGGGAAGCTCAACCTCCCGATGATGATGATGATGTTCATTCAGTCGTGTCCACCACTTGGCAATTCTATGGGCCAGGTCTCTTCTGATCTTGCACTATTTCAGTTTTTCTATGCTCTGGTTGGTGTCAGCATTGATGGTGTCCAGCCACCATGTTCTTTGAACTGCATTGCCTGGCGTCCTTTTACCATTAACTCTTGCTAAGATAATTGCTTTCTCCACTGAATTCCCCTGCATGGTCAAAGTCAGTGAGAGACACAGTTTTCACAATTTTGCCTTCCAGTGACATGTCTGCTGTCCAAGGAATATGCAGGAGGCCTTACCCAGCATCACAGCTCAAACAAGCTGTGATTTTCAAACAGGAGCATCAAAGGGCCCATTCATCAGCCTGGCAAACAATTCCATAGAAAACACATTAAACCAGGGGTCTGCAATCTTAAACACTCAAAGAGCCACTTGGGCCTGTTTCCCATAGAAAACAAAACACCAGGAGCCACAAAACCTGGGTGGGTGTGGCCAACTTGACATCACTCACTCCCACCCTGTCACATGACACCCACCCAGCCATGCCTACCCAGGATTTGTGGCTCCAGGTATTTTCTTTTAAACAGGTCTCTCTCTTTCTCCCTCTCTCTCCCCCTCCCTCTCTCTCTCTTCCTCCCTCCCTCATCTTTCTCCCTCTCTCTCTTCTTTCCCCTTTCTCATCTTTTTCCCTCCCTCTCTCATTTCTCCCTCTCTCTTTCTCCCATCTTTCTCCCTCTCTTTCTCATCTTTTCCCTTTCCCTCTTTCTCTCATCTTTCTCCCTCTCTCCCTCCCTCTTATCTCTCTTTTTCTTTTCCCCCTCTCTTTCTCACCTCTCTGTCTCTCATCTCTCTACCCCTCTCTCTTGTGTGTGAGTGTGTGTGCGAGTAAGGGGGAGGGGCGCGGCCACCCAGTGGTGGGATCATCCGACAGGGAGCCACAGGAGAGGGCCCAAAGAGTCGCATACGGCTGTAGAGCCGCACTTTGCTGACCCCTGGTCTAAAGTATTCTTGCCTTTAGTGGGACAATTGACGTGCTGAAAGAACAGTAAAATAAATTTGTACCCTGCAGAAAGATCACTTATACTTATACTTAAAGGCCTGAAGTTTGAAGGAAAGAAAGATGAAGTAAAGTGAATTTTTAAAAAAAGTTATGTCTCATTTCTGTATATCAACAATCTCTATGTAGCAATAACAGGGCATATTTACTATTACTGAGGTACCCTTTTTTCAGGATTTTGCAAGTTGTCTGCATTGTGAAACAATTTCAAACTATATTCTATTAAAAGGCTATATTTTTCTGTTATCTTGAAAAAGTGGATTGCATAGGCAAAATTGATCATACTGCCATATAGTCAATAGTTTCTGTAGGAGATGACCAGACTGAGCCAGAGGGAAGGATCAAAGCATCTTAAGTCATGAATCCCTTCTCCCCTACAAGAGATCTAAGTCCAGCCCACCTTCAATTCCTTCTATCCTTATCTACCATCAAATTGGCTGTTAGTAGTTCAGATTTTTGTAGAGAGCTTAAGCTTGCAATCAATCTTTATACCCGTTTGAACTGCCTAGAAGATGATCTGATTTCCCTGGTGCTTGACAGTTTCTGTGGCAGTGATATCCCTGCTCTATCCTGTATTATTAAGAATAGTAGTCTCTCTCTTATTACTTTTTTAAACAATGGATTAAGTATCTGTCCTGTTTTATTCAAAACAGATTCTACAATGATTATAAGGTCCATTTTATTGCTGGCATGTTTGGACAGCACCCAAGTATATGCCTATATTGGATAGTCCCATAATGGACTGCTGTAGAAAATGGTTTGATCTTATTTCTTACAAATCAGTAGAAGTTGGATCAGCTCCAAATGGAGCATTAATTAATGTCAAAAAAGCAGCATGAGAGCATAATTAATTACAAGGATGTGGATCCCAGCTGTGGAGGTAGATAAAGTCTACATAATTAAAGCTGGTTAACAATGGGAACTGCAATGTCTTTGCAACATCAGAGCTTCAGCTTTAATGTCAAAACAAAATTAACACATACCCAAGAGGTACAGATGTTTAATTAAGAGCAACAACATAGAAATCATTAGGCAACGTCTACAGAAAGGACAAAAAATGCAGCACTTTAAACAAATGCTTGCAAAAGGACTTGTGAAAGAAAGCCTGAAAGTGTGTTTTGAAACTTTCATAGTGGTTACGGGGAAATAAACTATAATACAAACAGAGACCGGTGCTGGAAGTGACAATAAAGTTTGCATGACTGTAAAAGTGTCAGGTAATGTCTTAGATGTTATTCTGCATTGAGGATCACTAAATATGCAATATTATTGTGTAGCTAATATGTCAGTTCCATTAAGTAACACCATATCTACATATTTGCACTGGACTGCAACCTAATAACTTACAATTATTTATATTATGTGTAAAATGAGACTACACTCCTTTTATAAGGCTCCATATAATTCTTGACTTCTATAAAGTACGAATATTATGGAGGCAATTCAAAACTTTGTGAACCCTTTATGAAACTTACTAGTAACATTTGGGAAACCGAGAAATGATAATAGTGAGCCTTGGGTTTGGGCAAATGCAAGCTATTTAAAATAGTAATTAGTCATGGATAATCAGCTATTGTTTTCCTCAAAGAGATAATGCAATGAGCTTTTCTTGAGCTTACTGGAGACAAATTTAAAAGGCATTTGGTTTAAGAAACAGAACATTTGCTTAATAAAATTAAGAACATTTGAAAGCCAGTGCCAAACCTGCCTTTTACAATCCAAGTTGAAGGTATTGCTTTGTATGACGAAGGACTTTGGGTTTAGTTATCTATTGATGTATGAAACTGAAACAGATTTTTTAGAAGCACCAGTCAGCCAGGATATGAACAGACCAAAGGACAAAGCTGTCCACCATTGTGTACATAGTCTATGCCAACAAGCGACTCCTAGGAGTGGCCAAACTGATCCATCTCGCTCGCTGACAGTCCTTTTGTCTAATGTGATTGTGGAATGAAGCTTTAAGGCTAGGCAGTAGATAAAAACATACAATTGACCATGTCCAATGACTGACTCAATCATGTGACGTTTTCATGTACATAAAAGCATAATTGACACTCTGGTCTTTGCAGATGTTTGGTAATTCATTCGGTTCCCACAATGATATCAGAAAATAAGTCTTGTGAACTGGCAATAACTGTGCTTTCCTCTGATCATGTTCTTCTCATCTCTAATATCTATTTACATGCAAATGGATCTCTGATTTTTGCTTGTCTTTCAAGTTGCTATTAAATTGCCATTGTATTATTAACACAATACAATGTATGAAAGAATGCCTTGTATTTATATAAATTTTGGAGAAGATGCTTTATTATGCAGAATACAGGGTTGGTTGGTTTTTTAAGAAACAACTATCCTCAACTAATTTCCCCCAGAAAAACCTCAAAGGAAGAGAAGAGATTCTAGGTCTCTGTCAAAGAAGTGTTGATAAAGCTGAAGTATTTTTTTCAGCTTGCATATCAACATTTAGATATTTGACAGATTTACTGCATGTTAAGTCCCAAATATGGAACACTACTATTCTGACAAACTTCCCATAATTTTGATCCAAGCAGGATTAAGGGTAATCTACTAGAAGAGCTGAAGATAGCATGGACAAACTCTTGTAGGACTTAGACTAATAGGACCCCTAGATTATAGCAGGATTTATCTGGATCCTAAAAGATACAGTAATAAGTGGGTTGGAGGAAATAAAACATATCATTAGACATTTCAATTTAAACTGCTGTTGGTATCAGAATAATCACCTGAGGGGGGAAAACTTTGAGTTGATATTATTTATTTATTTATTTATTTATTTATTTATTATATTTATATGCCGCCCATCTCCCGGAGGGACTCTGGGCGGCTC
>JANHFM010002091.1:24124-34488 GCA_032468115.1 Grayia smithii
GGAGGACCACTGGTAACCAGTGCAGCTCGCGCAGGAGAGGTGTCACACGGGAGTAACGGGAAGCTCCCGTAACCACCTGCGCGGCCGCATTCTGGACCAGCATTCGGACATGAATGTTAGCTTTGTCTGGAGCCCATGTCATTCAGTCATCTCTGGGTCAAATTAAATGTCATAAAGATTCCAAATGGAGTTTACAAATATCAAATCAAACTATCTAAATCAGGTTGATTAATCAGCTTCTTAAAAATATAAATACACGGGGGCTTTAGTTGCCCTTAAAAACCCCTACAAAGATTTAGAAAAAATAACATTGAGGACAATGTAAAGGTATAAGCTACTGGAAACAGGGTGTTTTTATCATTACTGTCTGCCAGATGGTTGGTTGCAGAAGAAAAACAACAGTTTTGGACAATGGCTCTCAAGCCAAATTGAAAGGCAAAAGCACCAGTTGCACTCCCATAGAACGTACTATGGCACTCGAAAAAGATGCTGCTTGCTTCTAAACCATTGGCTTCTCAGCAAAGACTGTGGAGGACTGTTGATCTGAATAATGCTGCACCTGGCCAAGTGATTTAGCAGAAACCCAACCAAGGGGGCTAGAGAAGCTTTGTTTGCTTTGTTCTGAGGGAGCCTGCTTGGAAAGCCAAGGTTGGATTAGCTCCGGCTAAATCCTTGGGCATTTCGCCAGAGCAACTCTAACACCAATAGGAGGAAAATCTACTAACTCTCCAAGATTTCAGGGCTGGCTTTAGTTATTCATTTTTTCCATGCTCTTCATATAGTAGAGAGCAAATGCCAAATATCAAACCAGCACCCCTTCCCTTTAGGCCATACCTGAAAGACTGAAAAATATAGGGATATCATACAAATACAGTAGAGATCCATAAAAAAATGTGTGGTTATTTTTTATAACTCTGTGCCTAGTTCTCTTGCCCGATTTATTATTCTGAAGCCTCATTTTCTTTCTCTTCCTTCAATAGCAAACCCTTCTGTATTGCCCCAGGTTTTATGTATTGGAAGTTTTTAAAAATGTAGCTAGAATATTTATAAACAATCCATAACACTCAGAGGAACTAATAACCTCTTTTCACTATGTTAAGCTTTATACCTTATATACAATAGCAGAAGTAGTTACTAAAATTAGACTGATCTTAGCTCGTTTTGTTTTTGTCTTTATATTTTATCTTGTATGTGGCTAAATTAGACCCATTACTGTTTTGTACATACAGAACATAACCGTGATATTTCTGCTGGCTAAAGGTAAATGAGGGAGAAGGGGATTTTTCAGTCCCTTCTTTCTGAACTCGTTATCTAAAATCTGCCCCAGAGGAAGGGTGAAGGGGGAGAGTTCTGCATAAGTCTGCATACCACACTAAATTAAAATCTGCTTGGCTAGTTTGTGGTTCCATAAAATTAATTCTGTAAATTATGTTTTAGTTCATGTTGTGTGCACAAATCTTTTGGCATAGTGTGGGAGGTAGAGCTGGATTTGCTGGGGGCAGGGGGAGTGACAGAAATTACCTTATTGCTTTTCTATTTCCAAAATTCTTCATAGGATAAAATTCCTTCCTGCAAATGGAAGACTGTTCATTGATGGAAAAGAAACTCAAACTCTAAGAAGATGTACTTTATTATTCCTACAGGAAGCTGGCTGAAAGGAGAGCCTAAAAAAATCTATTCAGCGGAACCAAGTAGATATTAAGAATAGAACAAGGCTCTTGGTTGCTATGTCTATATCTTAAAGTCCCCAGTGGGTCAATAGGATAAAAGGTGCAAAATGGAGATACTTTTGAGTGGCATCTCTAATAAAGTATATGAATCGTATATTGGATTGCAACATGCTGTGTTGCAGGTTTATTGCAGCACTTCAAATATACACAGAATAAATCTTTGTTCTGTTATTTTTTTATTGCAATTGCATTTACATGATACTTATCCCATTTTTAAAACTCATGTACTCTTGCATGAAATTCAGACTAAATGAAAGTACAATTCCTGTCCTATATTTTATTAAGAAATTAACAGCTTAAAATTACAATAGTGAACATTATTTTTAAAAAAATAGACTGAAAATCTTAACAGTTCTCCTTTGATTTCTTATAAAATATAATGCCCTGAAATAATTCTCATTAACATTTTTAAAACGTTTGTACACCCTTAAAAATGTATGTACTGTACACTAGAAGAATAGATAAATTCTAATATATTTAAAATTCCATGTAAGGTGGATTAGAAGATGCTTTGCTATCTGGAAGATAATGAAATGTGTACAATCAAGAACAAAATGCTATGAGGTGTATATTTTGGTGCACAGATGAAGCAAAGTGACTGGATTGCCACAGGCAGTGGATTTGGGGAAACTGTTTGGAGTACCAGAGCCCAATAAATTTGGGTCATAGGATGCAACCTGGGAATTCTGCTGCACAAGTCCCACTGAAATAGACCAGATTTGCTCGAGAGCACAGTTGGGCCTGACAGGTTTCTTTTTAGTAGGTCAAATTCTTTTGTTGGCCATGGATTCCACAATTATGAATTCTGGGCTTTTTGCCCCCAGCAGTGATGATGGCTCTTATTTTGTAGGTTTTAAAAGGCAATTAGACAAATAAGAAGAAATAAATATAGTTTCTGGATGGTTAAGTTATAATTTGGGTGAATGACAAAGAATGGGTCTCCTTGTGGAATTCTCAGTAGCATCTGCGTGGCTGCAGTTGGAAACGAGCTGCAGCATCAGACAGACTATTGCAGAAACATCATGTACAGTTTCTTTGTTTCAGTGAGACATGTAAATAATAAAAAGTCATCCTCTGATCCTGAATGTGTTCCATGCTAATTCATAAAACCAGAGATTGCTTTGGTAACAAACATTTGCAGTGGTGACCTGGCTATTTCTGTGAATTTATATTGAAATGCAGCAGGAACAGATGGTCAAATCTGTTACAGTTTGGATTTTTGGTTAAGTGCAATGATATTATCCAGTTATGGTGTCCCCTTTTTGAATATCTAGAGTTGTGATGGTGAACCTATGGCACGCGTGCCGGAAGTGGCACACAGAGCCATCTCTCTTGGCACGTCAGCCGTCGCCTGTTGCTCTTCTGGCTGGTCTTCCCATGCACGGGAGCACCAGAAACCATAGGAGCAGTTCCCCGATGCACATGTGTGCGCCAGGAAGCTGAGCTTCTGGTTTTCAGCACACGCATGCGCGCTGGCCAGCTGGTCTTCACAAGTTCATGCACAGCAGAAATCGGAATACCATGTGATTGGCGTGCATGCCAGAAACCGGAAGCTGAGCTTCCTGGTGCATGCGTGCACGCCGGGGAACTGCTTTTCCGGTTTTTGGCACTCCCCCCTGCGCAAGCGCTCCTATTTCGGCACTCAGTGCCAACACTGCTCTAGTGTTTAGTTGTGTAAAGTTATATGGAACAAAAAAAACCTGAGAAAGTACTTCATAATTATCCCCTGTTTCCTCCTCCCTCCTATCAGATCATCGATTCTTAAAAGGCTTAAATTATCCATGATTCTAAGTATTTCGTTTTCTAATTTTTAGGACAGGAGTTATTGCAAAAGGGATTTAGTTGAGTTCCACCTTTACTGGCATCCTTCAATATTCATTTCCATATAAGGGAAAACTTCAAAATGTTATTCTATGCAAAAGAGTTCCTTCTAAATCTTATACACTCAAATTAAAAATTTCCAATTTGCATTAAATAATATATCATTAAAATGTCCTATATTAACCAATGGAAGTATTATAGGCACAGATAGCAAAAAAAAAAAAAAAAGAATAATACAAATGTATTTTCAGTGGCATCAATGTGAATCAGAAGAATACTAACATCTCCAAATAAAAGTCATAATGTCTGTCTTTTAAAGAACTAAAGCATTTAGATACAGTATCCACAGCTCTGTAGTTATGATTGTGCACTTACTATTTAATACTATTCAGGTTGCCATGCTGTCCTTGGATTTTATGACTTTTTTCTCCATACAGCAATTCAGATTTAATTTTCATGAATAAATGGGACTGCTACCAAACAGATAGGCTTTAAAGACTTCTATACCTCACTTTCCATGCTTATTCTTGAGTAATACTCAGTAATGCACAGAAGTATCAAGTTAGAAGAGGATTTCTGTCATTAAGAGGCTCATCTGTCATTAAGGGGAGGCTGATAGATGAAGGATCATCAGTAGAACAGAATATACATCTATAGTGACAATATCTGGGCCACAAACTTCCAAACAGAAGATTAGAGACTTTAAAGTGTTAGAATTTTTTCTGTCTTTGTGTTGCTGTTGCCATCTATATTTTTGCAGCGTAGATATAGTTGTCATCCCAACTTTTTCACACTTGTAGCTTCTGAATAGTACAGTTTCAAATTCCTATGCACTAAAACATGAAGCTGTGTATTTGAGACTACCTTTATGAGACAGAGAAATGTTTTCCTCATGGAAACTACAAACGAAACTTAGCTATAGATATTTGTAGAGTGTCAGTTCACACAGTTCTGATCGTTCCCCTCCCCTGGGTTTAGAAAGCTCCCTCTTTCTCCAGTTTTCTTTGATTTTTGATTCCCAATAGGAATATGTATGCTCATAGAAAGATTAGGTAGTGCTTGGTGATTCATAGCTGAGTATGAGAACCAATTTATGCTTCAGATGAAGAGAAGTAATATGAACATCCCATCTATGATTCTGATGCTACCTGGCCATACAATTTAAATTTCCTTTCCCAAAGGAGCTAGAACCCTGATTTAAACAAAAAATAAATATCAAATGAGATTTCCAGAGAGCTAAATTCCAGCATCTGGACTGCATAAGAACATGGATAAAGCTCTTGTTGTCATTCTGCATATGGGGTTTTTCCCCCACACAAAAGAGCCAACTGTTTTAACAGAACAAGATTTGCAGAAATATAAGATATGTCTACTTCCCATTTGTTTAACAGCTTGGATATAAAGAAAGAACCTCCAACAGATGAGCACAAAGCCATTTCCACATTCAGCAAGTAGAACTTCTCTGCAATAACCAAACAAACTCAAGAGCTTGTATATCTTAGCATGAACAATATTCACAAATTACTGTTGGACATTATGTATTAGTGTGCCAAGAAAAGAAAGAAATGAATGTGTATCTGACTTGGCAGTACATTTTCAAATAAAGTTCAAAGCTGCTGTGTTTCCCCAAAGCATCACTTTCAAACTCCTAATCAACAAGATCCAGTTATTCTAGACCTTATTACTGTACACTGAGAAATAAACTAAACCTACTTCAATACACAAAGCTGTGTGCTTTGAAAGCTCTGTCTGACAAATATACCCAGGATAGTAATAAATACTACAGAATATAAATTATTTGGCAGCAATATAATTGCTATTTTTAAAAAGTTCCTATTCAATATTTCAATGTCCCAATTCCATTACAATATTATACAAAAGAAATCTTTCTTTACAAACAATACAGTTTTTGATTAAAGCACTGATTCTTCCTTGAAGAGAGGCAGATTTTTGTTTTAAATGTGGTAGGTTTCACAATATTGTGTAGAATAAACAAAGAAAATAGAGTGTGGGAGGAAAATTATTCAGTGTATACTCTTGCCAGTCCATAGAATGGCAATTTATGTACATTCTCTTTTGGAATCTAGTGCACAAAACTATATCACTATCAGCAGAGTCATAAATAGAATTCAGATCTAACTAAATTCAAGTATTATTCTTACTGAAGGGCCATAGGATGCAATTAGCCAAGCAAAGTTATGGAATTTTCAAATGATTTCAATTGTGTATGATTGTGCACAATTTCAGAATAATGTTTGCAGCAGCAGCAGCAGTAGCACATATCCTGGGCACATACACTGATTGTCTTTTTGCTAATATCAGGACCAATTACAGGTAGTCCTTGGCTCACAACCATTTGTTTAGTGTCTGCTTGAACTAACAGCGGCACTGAAAAAAGTGGCTTATGACCAGTTTTGCACTTATTGCCATTGCACTATCCCCATAGTCATGTCAGAATCCAAGATTCAGGCACTTAGTAACCAGCATGTATTTCCTAGGATCATGGGATCACATTTGTGACTTTTCCAGCTGGCTTCTGACAAGCAAATTCAATGGGGAAACTGGATTTGCTTAATGTCCACAAACTTAAGAACTGTAATGACTATTCACTTAATAATTATGGCAACATGTTGTAAAATCAGGCATGATTCACTTAACAACTATCTTCCTAAGCAACAGAAATTCTGGTCCCAATTGTGGTCGTAAGTCAAGGACTACCTGTACTCTTTTAATATTGCGATTGATTGTAGCAGAATTATTTACATGCACACACACACAAAAAGAAATTAGAGCTCATGAATGCATCACATGAATAAAGAATAACAATACAGTGTAGGTTTTAAGGTTTGGTAGTTGTCTGAATTATTCTCTTTGGAACAACAGATAAGAAGATAGTAAAATTAGCTTAAAAGTAACGTGTCAGGCTTGTATGGCTGATTCTGAGCTTAAATTTATCCCCAACTCCCATCAAGATTCATAATATTGAGTGTCAATTTCATGAAAGGAAATAAATCTCTGCTGCATCAGGAACCATCGTCTTGCAGTGCCTTTGGAACTGTTAGCTGTTCATAGGTTGGGAGAGCGCTGCTGGAAAGTAGGCTACAGCTGACATCATTCCTGGGAGATGCTTTGGTGCTGCCTTGGTTTCCTTGCTGGCTGGAAAGCAGGCGGTGCAGCAAATCTGTGATGAGATTCAGCTTCTGGTCTATTTGCACTACCTGTGAAGATCAACAAAACAACACTCAGCATTTAGGTGAACTTCTAGGCAGTATCTGAAAGCCAGATTTAGCACCAATACTTGTTGTCTGGTAGGATTTTGAGGCAGAGGTCCAAGGTCCCACCCAGCAGAATGAGCAGCTCTATACCACCCAAAAGAGAAGCTCGTAAAACTATTAGACTGAGTGGTTGCAGAATTAATCATTAATTAATTAATTAATTAGAATAGAGATGAAAGGGACCTTGGAGTTCTTCAAGTCCAACCCCCATGCTCAAGCAGGAAACCGTATAACATTTCAGATATGGCTGTCCAGTCTTTTCTTAAAAACCTCCAGTAATGAAGCTCCCACAACTTGTCTGAAGGTAAGCTGCTCCACTGGTTAATTGTCCTCCCTGTTAGGAAGTTTCTCCTTAATTCCTTAATTCCAGGCTGCTTCTCTCCCTGATTAGTTTCCATCCACTGTTTCTTGTCCTGCTTTCTGGTGCTTTGGAAAATAGGTTGACCCCCTTTTCTTTGTGTAGCAGCCTCTTAAAGAGTGGAATACTGCTTTTGTGTCACCCATAGTTCTTCTTTTCTCTAGACTAGCCAAACCCAAATCCTTGGAAGAATAAATACCTGTTCATCATACAGGTATGATCTAAACCTAGACTTAAAGATATAAATATGAGGGCTACCAGTAGGAGTTCCCCATGAGATGCTTTCTTGGCAGATCAGCACGATTATTAAACACTGCTCATGGAGAAGTTTTGGAATAATGAGGAAAAATTGCTGAATTGCCCCTGACCATATGTGAAGCTGACCTGTCCAAGAGAACAAGAGGAAATTTCCTTTGCGGCTAATCCTGAATTGTTCTCAAACTGAACATGCTGAGGACATCAGGAAAGAGAAAAGGAGAGGCGACTGAGGAAGCCTGTATAAAATGAAGACAGTAAGTAGCCCTGGAAAGCGATAGGAAAACAGAGAGTACCCCTGTATATTTCACAATAGAATCCCTCTCTTTAGTGCCCAGAACAGCAGAAAGTAAAAGCAGAAATACTAATTTTATTTTATAGTGAGAGGTGGGGTGAATCCCAGAATTTTGGCAATCACTGTTAAACCTGGATTGGGATACCTTTAGTTAAAAATTTCTCTCTTTTGTAAATGATGTCATGAGAACAAGGGGATCTCAGCTATTAAAAAAAAATAAACAAACAAAGGCAAAAGAACCCAAAAAGACACACTGTCATCTAGTAGACTTCTTAGACTTGATGCTTTGTTGCCCTTGAGTCTGTGCCCATTTTAAAATGAGGAGCTCCATGCCTGGAGCACATAGCTGAAATACCAGAACAAAAGCTGGCATGAGGGAGAAAGCTGACCTCTAACTATCTGCATACAATATCAAAACAAATGATGGTAATTGGGAAATGAAAGAGAGAGAGAGAGAGACTGCTGGGAAGGCTGATGTTTTTGGGATCCCAGCAATAAGAGATTTTGTGGAACTTGAGCCACTCAATAGCAGTATGGGTAATATCTTTAGCCCCTGGTGCCCTGCTTTGTTCTTCTAGGATAAGAGAGCATGGGAGAATAAGCAGCACCAAGGCTTACTTGGCATGAGACAGTCCACCCCTACATTTCACTTAACTGTGCTAGCTGGCACTGTAGTTAGAGGAGGGCACAATAAAAAGCCTTGCTAATTCTTTTCCCACTTACAACGGAAAGGATGCCTTTTGTCTCAAAATGGCTATGGTGGGCAATATAGAATAAGGGAATCTAATGTTCTCATGCTCGGATTTAGCTTCTACTTAGCGCCAGGGATAATAGGAACCTAAAGTGTAAAGGAGAGAGAGCACACTGAGAGGCTAAAAATGACACCAATTTGACAAACTAAAAACAAATGTCAGAAATAATTAAACAGATGAGGTATAGGGAAATCAGGGGAAAAGACTCCATCTGATTTTCAACATAACCCCAAAGGCGTAAAATCACCTTGTGATGTTTTTTCCCATGTAAACTAGTCAAGATGTAGCCAAATATGCGCACATGCAAGCTTTTCCCCAGCCCCAAATCGAGGTGGATAAAACAGAGAAACCTGCCAATTACTGCTCTCCTGGTAAGAAGTGGTTAAAAAAACAACAACCCCCAATTCTTTGTGACCTGCCAGAATGAATGAGGTAAAGATAATGTTCTTGACCTTTCAATCAATGATTGGGTTTAAATATGGTTCTCTCCACTAAAAAAAATTAGTAGCTGATCACAGATGCAGATTATAGGCCTTACTCTAGGAATGAGTACTCCAATCCTCTTCTCCCCACTGACCCCTGACCCCTGAGAGGTGCTGAAGCCAGCGGTAAACCAGTTTCACAAAAATAAATCTCTCTATGTCTGGTTATCGTCCAAGCATCATTCTGGACAGTAAAAGATAATAAGTCTGAGCAAAATGTCAACAAACCTGGAGAATTTCAAGTGCAGTTCAAATGTTTTTCAACGAAAAGAGAATATTGTTTTTGTCAAATAATTTGGACATTTTCAGGGAAGCAGATACAGAAACCACAAAAATACAAGGTGTTGGAGGAAACATTGCAGCTGGGTTTTTCTCTCTCACAATGCAAAACAAAGATTGCAATCCTCAAGCCACTTAATTCCAAAATAAGTGGTGAGAAGATTGCAACCAAAATATCTGTGAGAGATTGTGTTGGCTATTTGTCACACAGACATTATCTTATACTATAAATGTGAATTTATTTGCCTGGTGGGAAAAGCATTGCAAGAGAAATCCAAGACAGGGCATAGTAGATACTTTTCTAAAAACAAGAAATATTACTGATGAAACTGGAGAAATCAAATCTAGGCTACAAAAATCCCGATAACCACTAGAGAACAGCAAAGAGCTATTAGCTACCCCTTGATAATCACACATACTTTTGCAGCCCACACCTGACAATGGAATACTTTTTGGAAAGCATAGAATGGGATAAGCTCTTATTTCATTTTATTCATTAGATTTATGCACCAATTCTCCTTCAGATGCCCAGGATAAGAGTATATAATATTCCGTTCTCTCATTTCCCCCTGCAACAATAACTCTGTGAGATTGAACAGACTGAGAGACAGTGACTGAACCAAAATCACCTAATGAACTTCAGTAGCTGATGGGGGTGGGGAGCTTGAACCCTCTAAAATCTTGGAATTTTACTTTCACAGCCTCACAGCTAATTTAGAAGGATGGTTTCTGTTCAAATCTCTGCTATGAAGTGACTATTTGTTGATGTTAAACTACTGTTGCTATTACTATTACACACAAAATATTCTGCAAATTGTCCCTTAGTTCAACATATACTGAAGATATATAAAGATGAAGATTCCACACCTGTAGCATATATATGCTAGTCGATGTATGATATGCCATATGCAAAATAAATTATATTGAAGACCAAACAGTAAGTTGTCTACAGTTGTATGGATCCTTTGAATAGCTTTTTATTTAAACTCAAAACTGAAATCTGAAGCCATACGGAGAATGAAAAGTGGAGAATTTTAGTCCCTTTCTAATCAAAAGTAACTTGCAAATTGCTTTTCTTTACCAGCAGAAAAATATCAAAAATGTACAAATATTGTAC
>JANHFM010002091.1:59993-74774 GCA_032468115.1 Grayia smithii
AAATGTTTGGTTTGTTACTATTGTGAGCCGCCCAGAGTCCTCTGGGAGATGGGTGGCATATAAATATGATAAATAAATAAATAAAATAAATAAATCTCTGACAGGAGCTACATCTCTCTTCCCCTTAGTTGGCTGTACAGGAGAGAGGAAAGACAGTACAAGAAAGATACAAAGTTTGGAAAAGATTATTTGGAAGAGTGAAAAGTGCTGTATCAAAGGAAATTGATAAGCAGAAGAGGACAAAGTTTCAGAGAAAACTTCAACTTTCCATGCACTTACTTCTGCTACTCTTTACACCAGCATTCCCCAACCTTTCCAGGTTGGTGGCCCGGTGTGGGGGGGAAGAGGGTATAATTTGGCACGAGGGGCAAGTGTGCACGTGCACAGCTTCATTTATGTGAGTGCCCAACACTTGCGTGAGTGGGGCTGCATGTGCACTCACCTGCTACTGGCATAGCCCGGTTCCTAATGGGCCACAGCCCAGGGGTTGGGCATTAAATGACCCTCTCTTATTTTACAGAAATTTGGCATGACTGTGTTATAAGTCCACTCTCATATTCAATTTGCCCCTCAGAGTTGGCATGCTGGTCATTTAACAGGTTAACGATCACTGGGCAAGTCCAGGGACTGCTTATAATTTGATTATGGTCACACTGATCAAAAAGCCCATGGCATTAAGAATGCTATCAGCTCAGCTTAGTATTATTATTTAATTTCTTGTCTTGCATGATAGTAAGGGATACTTCCATCCCAATTCTTTTAGTATCCAAGGCAATACCTCTGCTGCAGGCATCTGGGAACATCACCATCATGTAATCAAACTGCCTGCTCAGTTAGTCTCTTTTAAAAGCCTGAAGTCAAGTTTAGAAATGCTGGCTGAAATGAAAAGCATGGGGGTTAAGTGAGAAATTAAGGGGTGATGGAGAAAAGCAACTCCAAGATGTCCCATAAAGTTAATGCTTTAAGAATGTTTGACCTTTATTAGACAATAATTGACAGGCCAATTGACAGTCAAATCTTTTTTTAACCTATCCATTGCTTAACTTTACCTTCATTCCACAAAGTGCAACTGCCTATCTTCAGCAAACCAAAGCATTAAAAAGATGATGACGCACGCAGAGTAGAAGCAGGCTTGCTCAATGTTCACAGATTCTTCTTGAGCAATATTTGCTCTTTCACTAAATGTGCCGGATGACATCACTGGATTCTAGGAGCAGGGCATTACATTCAGCTCAATAGCCCAAAAATAGAGCAGACATGCCATTTCCTGGAACTTTGACTTCATTTTTTTTTAAAAAAAAATCTATTTGAAGTGGTATTCCATTTTCAAGACTGGTCCCTCATTGGTTTTAGGAATGTTTTTGATACTTCACGGAATGCTTAGAACTTTATTCGTCTTTCTGTTCTTGGCATTTTATAGTGGTGATACTGGGGTTAAAAATAAAAAATACAGAACATGTAATTCTTCTACAGCATTTGCTTAGATTTTTTTCTTTTTAGTAAATCTCACTTGTTGAGAAGACATTACCATGATCAACTATGAAAACATTCGCTTCCTAAAAGGTCTTTGAAAGAGCAATGTTTTAACAATCTTCGCAAAGACAATCTGTGAAAACAGGGGAAGGAGGAAAACCTTTCCAGAAAAGAAGTTCCCACCTGTCCTATTTTCTGAACTGGAGGATATTGGAGCTATTTACTTCACTGGATCTTGGAGTGGAGGAACCTAGAATAGATTACCACAAATCTACCCAGTTCCCAACTCAAAGAAGACTTTGTAGGTGACAATCAGCACTAAAACTGTACACAGAAGCAAACTTTAACCAATAAGATTCCATCAACATGGTGTCACTCATTATTAGGTTTCCCTAATACTCCATTTTACACCAGCTATAGATAATTCTACTTTATACGTGGGGTGGTGTTAGCAAATGTGTTCGATCAAAGTAACTGCATAGGAGTTTTTTTTTTAAAAAAAAACTTCTCTGAACAGTTATGCATACTGAAATCCTGAAGCAATTTTCTCATGGCCTGACAACAGTTTGGGGATGCTTTTTGCTTCAAAGAGCCAGGAAGAGATAGATGATTTTTCTTTCTTTAAATGAGAAGTTAAGCAAGATTGTTTATGTTCAGAACCAGGTTCATCTATGTGAAACTGATTCTAACAAGTAGCCAAACAAGTAGCCAAAGGTTTGAATTTGCACAGTGTGGATAAATACTCTGGGGTATTATGAATTCTCCAAGAATGGTGTAAAGTCTTTAGACACAGGCAGACTTGGGAAGCAAGAGTTACCTAACTTTCTATGAAACTCTTTGTGACTAGTAGGATATTGCAAATAGCATCTTGAGGGCATCCTATCAAAACAATTCTCTAGCTCAATTTATACCTAGCATAATTAAGGTGGAGTTTTATATCTGAGTTTCTTTCTCATATTTTTCTCTTCTGTGGAATTTAGGATTTTTTCCCCTGCCCTCTTCTATAACTCTTATGCTTCTCCTTTGTTAGACTTCCCCCCACAAATGGGAACAACAGTATATTATAGCATTAATGTTGTGAAATCTATATCTTATCTTTACACAAACAAAACCTGCATCAAAGAATCGTCTTCACTTTTCAGGACCCTTCTAATAAGGAAATTCAATATTTGATATCACTGAAATTCTCTAATCTTCTAATTCCAAGGAAGTGAAGACGTATGGATGATTGTAGTCTCTATGGCAACATAACTGCAAATAAATGCAGTTATGCATTTATTATGCATAATAAATGCATAAATGCAAATAAATGCAAATAAACATAAACTCATAGGATAAGTTATAACGACTGATGTCATAAAACATGCTGCAAAATACCAAGAAAGAATACATAAAAGATGTCCCCATTAAAAAGAAGTTCTGAGATGAACTGATTTCAAGATATGACACAGCCCACCTCATTATGTGAGTTAACAGCTCTGCAGAAGAATACAAAACAAACCCACAGATGTGTTGAAGAATGCAGATGAGTTTGTGTATGAAAATAATAGGGGAGGAATTCCAGGAGACAAAATGTAAAATAGTTAGTGCATTGCAGATCTGGAATAAGTAAACATAACACTAGGCAAAAAATGAGTGAAAAACTACTAATTCACTGGGTTTATATTATTGTCAGTATAATTTTTGAACTAATCCCTCAGTAGGTTTGAATAAACATATTAGTGATTTGGATATATAATGCATATCATTGTATATTAAACTTCTAGAATTTTACAGGTAAACTGCATGCAACAACACAACTATGTGGCTAAATATTCATTTATACTGGTAGCAAATTAGCTAACATATCAGTTAAAAGAAAGGACATCTTTAAAATATTTTTTTTCTTTTCTATTCATCAGTAAAATAAAAAATGGAATTTCCATTCTGAACTAGACATCAGTTACCAACATTCTGTGGGATTGGCTGAACAAAGAGAATTGGTTTAGTCTAGATTTGAACATAGTGTTACAGTGTAGCATAAACTTATTCTGATCCAGCAGGCTGGACTATTATAGCAAATTGTTTTTTTAACTGTCTCCAAATTATTTTAATTGTTTTATTTTTTTCCCTTGTGAAAACTTTGCAGTATGCATACAAGACCCAATAGGTATTTCTAGGCAGCAGCAGAAGAGTAATTGCAAAATCTGTTAGAGTTTGCAGCGATCCAACCAGCACACAAGTAAATAATTCAGCAGGATTCATTTATAGAAGAAACTTGTTTATATACAAGTCTAAAGCATGATGCATGTATACAATACCCATGCAGCTCTTGCAACATGGTAGCAAGTACAAGTACAAGAAGCAGAAGCAGAAGCCAGAACCACCAGAAGCACAGAAGCTATAATCCAAGGACCAACTAACTCTTATATACAGACCAGTTAAACTAAGCCGCGCCCAGGCTCTGAGCCATGTTATTGCTTCAGATGTAAGGCAGGAATCCTTCTGATGGGAAAGATCTCAATCAGTAACAGAGGTGGAAGGGACCTTGGAGGTCATCTAGTCCAAACCTCTGCTCACACAGGAGACCTGTACTAGGGATTCAAACTGCCAACCTTTCTGATCGACAAGCTCAGTGTCTTAGCCACCGAGCCACCTAATCAGGCAGCCACTGAGCCACCTAGTCTCCTATGGTTCACAACAGATCCTGTTTCTTAAGTCACCAAACAGTTCCCATTGGCTGACTTGTTGTTATGGCTATCCCAGCTCAGAATTTCTTATACACTGACAAAACCACTCTCTGCTTTCTATGAATACCTAAGAAAATTCAAAATTACACAGTGGAATTTGGAAGACTATTTCTATACTACCCTTTTCTCAGGTACTGATGCCACTTGAGCCTTGAAAATTCAGATTGGTTACCCTGAGACACACAAATGCCAGGATTATTTGTATCTACCCACTTACATTTTTTGCAGTCTTCTAGAATATTCTTAGTTTCTTCCATGTGTTTCCCCTTACAGCTGTAGTACCATTAAAGAGAATAGGCAGAATAGCTTCATAGCTTCAAGCTTGAGGAACATACCATGTGACAGCATCTGCTATATATTTCTCGAGTCAATACATCTTCATTTTTTCCCAACCCCATCCGAGTTTTTTTTAATGGCTGGCCTCAAATGGCATTTGGAGCTTTCAGTGCAACTAACAGCATAAAACCTTCAAGTGGTATAAACCTCCTATCTCCTCTGGAGACACAGCTTGTTCTTGGTATTGCTTGCAACTGCTATAGTAAGATATATTTATCTCCATTTTTAGATACCCCTTACCCTTTTCACTACATTTACCTTTTGCTTTACAAAATTATTAAATTCTTGAGGAATCCCTTTGTCAGTTGCAGATCAAAAATAAGGGAGATTCATAAGGGAGATGAAAAAAAAAAAGCAGGATCATCTTTATCATCAACACCAGATTAAGTTACCCTGGGGTAAGGCAAGGCTTCCAATATAGCTACTGTATCTACAGTTTCATACCAAAATTATTCATTGCTATTCTGTTCTTTTTTTAAAAAAAATTAAAGCTTGCAAACTGATTTTCTGTTGTATTAATTGTGTCTAATATAGAACACACTTGACTTCATGGGATAAAAAAGCCTCAGAGGCTTTTTTTCTGAAGCTCTGTTTCGGAGGCTTTTTTTTTTGAAGATTCTTTCAGAGGCTTTTTTCAGCCTCTGAAATATCCGTTTGAGAGGCTGGGTGGGGGTACATTTGAAGTATAAGATGCACACAGATTTTCACCCTCTTTTTTGGGGGGGAAAGGTGCGTCTTATACTCTGAAAAATATGGTATTTTGGGAGTTATTCTTTCGAGCTTGGACTCAGTGTTGGGGAAAATGGCAATGCTACTAGTAGACAATAGTGAGATTCAATAGAAAGGAAGCATTATTCAGAAATAGACATGTTAAATGCTGTTTCCAATGAATGATGGTACAGATACATCTTCTTTGGAAATGTTAAAGTTGCATGGCTGTACCTCATTCTATGTCTGTCTAGGTTATTGTGTTCAAATTTGCAATATGCAAATTTGCAATATGCAAATATGCAATATGACCTATTGAACATTTTTACATATTATTGCCCCATCCATGTTTTCCCATCTGCTTTATGTGTCGTGTAATTCTGTAGGCCAAGTGTTAGGTAATATAAGCATCTACATGTATTCATAGTTATCTATAAAGCATGAAGTAAAGGGAAGATTTTGTTGCGTCTCTTAAAAAATAGGGACAGCCATCCTATTTTCTTTGGCATTATAAATGTTTTTTCTTCTTGCCTTATCTGCACAGTATTCTTTTCCCTTCTTCCTTCTTGAACATCTGAAAAATGCCCACTATACTTCCATTTATTTTCCTTCTGTTCAATTGTGTCTAATTCTTGGATACTGCCTGGACAAGTCCCTGAAGTTTTCTTGGCAAGGTATTTCAGAGGTGCTTTGCTATTGCTTCCTTCCTAGGGCTGATAGAGAATGACTGGCGCAAGGTCACCCAGATAACTTTGTGCCTAAGATGGATCTAGAACTCACATCTCTCAGTTTCTAGCTCAGGGATGTCAAACTCGGTTTCATTGAGGGCTGCAACAAGGTTGTGTTTGACCTTGGGGGGCTGGGGTGGGTGTGGCCAGAGTGGGTTTGGCCTGCTTGATGTCACTCATGTTAGGGGCACCTGTGGCAGCCTGAGCACTCTGCCAGTGAAAACAGGCTCCTGAGCTCCATTTCCGGCTGTGAAGGCCTCCTGCAACCCTCTGCCAGCGAAAACAGAGCTCGGGAGCTTGTTTTTGCTGGCAGAGGCACCATGGGCGGTCCCTCACTGCTTCCAGGGTGGCCCCACGGGCCAGAGTTAAGCATCCCATGGCCGGATCTGGCCCCTGGGCCTTGAGTTTGACACCCCTGTTATAGCTGAATGCCTTAACCACTACACCAAACAAGCTCTTATTCTTCCAATACTAATTAACTATTAGTGATTAATTTGTTGTGATGTTCTTGTAGTTAAAATAGTAGTCCTAGTTATATTCAATGGAAAAGCAACAAAGATGTTCGTATGGCATAACTTGTAAAAATTCTGGCGCAGTCAACAAGGCCCATTTTTGTGGCTCCTCAACCTCTTGATAATTGCACTATTAAAATCCAGCAGTCTCTGGATTCAAGCCAGGAAACATAAAAATTGAGATGTAAGCCTAAAGAGCTTTGGCTCAACTCTGACAAAATGGAGTAGCTGTGGATTTGAGGGTCTTCCATATCGAATGATTCGTTAACTTTAACTCTGGTTGGGGTGATATTCATCCCCCCTTCCCCCCAGTAAAGTTGTTGTGCAACTTAGAGTTTTTCCTAGATTCACAGCTCCTGCTCAAAGTGGCAGCTATGGTCAGAGGGCCTTTGCACAAATATATTTTGTGAATTGGTTGTGTTGTTTCCTAGATTGAAGGATACTGCTCATGGTTACTTATGCCCGAGTAAATGCCAACTGCACTTTTGCAGTGAGCTCTGTTTGGAGCTGCCCTTGATGAATATTCAGAAGTGTGGCTGGTCCATACTGCAGTGACATAGACAGTTGTAGGAACATTGAGGTATATTTTTTTTGGGAACACCCTTGTTATATGAGTTGCACTGGCTTTCAGTGGGTTCCCATGTACAATTCTGGATGCTGGATTTCTGAATGAAACAATGTCCCCTGGAGGGGCCTTGGATGAAAGTGAATTTTAACAGGGACTCAGTAATGTTTATTGTTTTAAATGATGCATTTGTTTACAGTATATTTTTGTTTTGTTCACCTCCCAGAGTTCTTTCTGGCAGATGGGCAGCTATGTAGTAAGCCTGTTAAATACATACATATATCAAAATAATAATTAAAAATTCTACAAGTAAAGAGGAAAATCTCTATTCCATCACTCTGCATAAGGCAGTCAAATGTACTGTCCATCATTCTACCTACTGGCTCTTGGCTCCCTCCAAATGTTGAATGGCCCCCAATTCTACTTTCAAATGAATCAATCTCTTAATACACCTAACTTTGGCTAAGACTTTTGAGTTAACTTTCACATTTATGTTTACATAAAAGAGCTCAATTCATTTGGGCATTATTGTGTGCAGAATGTACTTATTTGTTACTACATGTTTTTCAGAGTGTCCAATCTGATGTGTGAAGAACTATACAACTAACATAGCAGAGTTAGGTATTCATTCCATGACTTGTGTAAATAAATATGAACTTCTTGGCAAGGGGTATTGCCCTGGGGAAACATCTGAACATGAGCAGTTTATCTGGCTGGAGGGATTTTCTCTCTCACACTAAGTTCATGAACCTGTAACAATTTGTTTACTGAGGGAAAAAAATGCAATTTCTGTTGTTGAAAAAAGCAGAACATTCGAAGTGTACAGGGAAGTGGAGAGAGAGAATAGCTGCCTCTCATGTTGTTTAGCATTGAATAATTTTGTGAAAACTGTTATTTCATGGGATAATCAATAGTAAGGGGAAATCTGATATCAAATACTACTCTGCGTTCTACTCTGTGTTTTAAGCCACTCTAGACTTCTCCAACCTGGTACTCCCAAATTTGCTGAACTACAATTTCATTAATTCCCTACTCATTATGACTAGACAATTATTGAATTATAGACAATTCAAATCTAGGCCATTCAGAAGATTTCAGTTTGTTAAGCTGGGCTATATGTTTTGCTCCATGTATGCATCAAGCTTACATACACAGACGTTCGTTACCTAGGTAGCAAAACAGCTTTACTCTTTTAAGTTACTTCCTTTCATAGAATTCTTCTAAGACTTCTTCAACACACCCATGGCTTTTGCAGGAGCAGAGAACCTTCTAACAATTCTTCCTACATTCTTTCCTTGCATTGGCATTTCTTCCTTCAATCAACCAATCATGGCCAATGTTCCTTCAATCAACCAATGAGAGTAAGAAGGCCTCTACATTGGATGCATCCTGGTAGGATGCATCCAATGTAGAGGCCTTCTTACTCTCACCATCCAAGTTTTCTTTTTTATGACAAGAGAAGAGATAAAGAAGGGAAGTAGCCATCCCTTCAATCAGTAGGGAAGAAAGGGGAGGCAAACGCAAGAAGACAAAGTGTCAGGAAATCTTGGCTTCTTGAGAAATGCTGGAATTTCAGAGCCAGCAACTGCGATGAGCCAAGATTTTGCACCAAAAGGAAACTGCTCTACTCGCAGCTCCAGGGAAACAGCTGTGACACGGTTCTGGCAGCCCTCCCTCTAGATCAGAAGCCAAGCCAATTAGCTGGTGAAGTTCATAGGTTTGGCTTCCAAAGACATCCAGAAACCCCATGGGGTCATTAGGATATGGAAGGGCAGTGTGCATCTTTTCCATGTAGAAGGGGCCTCTGTCTGCAAAATGCAAAGAGAGCTTTTATAGAGTGGAACAAAAAAACAAGCAAACAAACCCAAACCAAACATTAGTTTTGGTAAGGACATCTGTCATTAAAACATTTTCTCTCTGTTTTCATTGGTAATGCCCTGAGATTATTGGAAGACTGATTTGCAAAGAGGAAAGATACTTTTTCACTTAGGAAAACTGACATCCTTAAAGGATATAACAGTATTTTCTATATACTGCTCCTGAGTTACATCAATATATTAATGTTGACACGATTAAAGAAAACTGGAAAGCAAACCTAATAATATAACTGTCCTTTTTAGTCATTCTCTGCTGAATGCAGAATAATTATGCCATTTTTATAATATAGCTTTTTAAAAGTGTCTTATTATTTTTTTATTGGTGACAGAATAGAAGTGGTCAAGGGGGCAAGAGACAACAGCAGGGAGACAGATTTTGCATTTAGGTGTTCTACGATAATTCAATTTTTGTTGTATATCTTTTCCCACTACTGATTTCCCCTCCATCCAATCATCCTTGGGTTGGCCTCAAAGAATTCTGCTATAAAGTTTGCTGTTCTCATTGTCAAACACCTACCCTGCCTCCATCATATCTGTTCTGAATTACTGACAAATGGCTTGTCCTGTTTTCTGAATGAACCACTGGCTATAGGCTGCAGCACGATGGCTCAGCAGTTAAGATGCTGTGCTTATCAGCTGGAAAGCCAGCAGCCCAGGTTCGGGACCCAAGGACCACACGATGGGGTGAGTTCTGTCCTTGCCCCAGTTTCTGCTAACCTAGCCATTCAAAAGCATGCAAATGCAAGTAGATAAATAGATACCACTTCAGTGGGAAGGTAACAGTGCTCCGTGATGTCATGCTGGCCACATGACTGTAGAAAAGTCTGCGGACAGCATTGCCTCAATGGCCCTTGAAATGGAAATGAGCATCCTCCTCTATAGTTGGCAATGACTAGTGGAGTAAAATCTCAGGGACTCCTTTATCTTTACCTTTATTGGATGCAAGCAAGGTGATTAGCTTTGTTCTTCTGGATGCCTTTTCAAAGTTGGTTTGTCTATAACCCCATACATAGCATTTCCAAGTATCCACCAAATAAAAGAAAAAATGTGAAATAATTAAATCTAGAGGAGGGGGAGACACCAGGGCAGAAACAGTCCTAAGTCAAAGCCCAGATAGCATGATAGATATCTTAAACTGATTATTTGACTATTTCACTTACTTTGTGGAGATATGGGGATACGCTATAATAAGAAAAAGGCAGGCTGGTATTTCTGAAGCTAAAGTCCTTCACTAATGCCACTTCAGGGACTACTGTTAATTGGGAACTTTGCTCTTTCTTGCTGGCTTCTTTTTATCTTTCTCAGACAATCATTTTTGAAACCTTCCCAGTCTTCTATGTACTTCTAGCATATGAGAGTCTACTTTCCTTCCACAGAGAATTTTATTTTTAACCATCTAAGTCCTTCTGTAAACTCAGTATGGTTAGTATGAAAGCTTTGCAGTTCCTTATGTGTTGCTGCTACCAGAGAATTATGTTAATCCCGAGTCACCAGATTGTTCCATTTCTGCTTTGAATTCTCTTTGGGAACATATGGAGCGAATACAGGATGTCATGTAAATAAAAAATGTCTAAGAATTTTGTTTTAAGTTTTAGTTCAAGGTATGGGTTCACTGCTACAAAGGGACTGGTTACTGAGTAGTCATTTGTATAGTTTGCTATAACAGCTCTTCTGGAGTTTTATCACTTTTGCATGAATATTTTAATATTTATTTAAAGAGTAAGCTCAGGGTTATGTGAAACCTCAAAACAGAGCTTCACTTTAATCAAAGCCTCAAAAGGCCCTTCAGTGCTACTCTATAAAATGCCGTAGCACCCCTCCCATTTTAACTGGTGGAACAGAGTAATGGTGTTGCTTTGCCAATTGAAGAGGGTTTGGTGCATTTTTTCCCTTTTCCGTTGCATCCCTGTTGTTTTATTCAACTCGTTCCTTTTTTGCTTTCCTTCCCCCCGACTTTGATGATTTGATTTTCTAAATCAGGCATGTCCAACCCGTGGGGCCCTGGATTGCTAGTAAGTTTGTTATTTATATACATTAACTATATTTTATAATTTATATGCAGCTCACAATGTATATACCCAACATGTGAAGAGTAAGTGTAAGAATAAAAACAACAAGGAAAGGAAACATGCACAAAACAGTAACTGTGAGAGGGACCTTGGAGTCCTATTATTGGATGATTACTTAAATATGAGACAGCAGTGTGTGGAAGCAGCCAAAAAAGCTAATAAAATCCTTGGTTGTATAAACAGAGGCATAGAATCAAAATCATGTGAAATATTAGCGCTGCTTTATAAAGCCTTAGTAAGGCCACACCTGGAATACTGCATCCACTTTTGGTCACCACATTATAGTGTTGAGACTTTGGAAAGTGCAGAGAAAAGTACAGTAACTAAGATGATTAAAGGCCTGGAGACTAAAACGTGAAGATGAGGGAGAGAGAGAGGGAGAGGGAGGGAGAAAGAGAAAGGGAGAGGGAGAGAATGAGAATAGCAGCCAGATCATGATCCAGATAAGTAAGCCAATTTAACATTCTTGCTGAGGTGGACTTACATTTTAAAATAATAATAATAATAAAATAATTAGAATAGAATTTTGTAGTGAACTATTCCCTGTGATTCTATCCTGAATAATGAAATGCACCAAGCCCTGATCTTTTAAAATCTAAATCCCAGGTGGGAGTTATTTAGAAAGCTTAATGTAGAAGATTAATTATACAGAAATAAGAGTATACAAAAAAAAGAAGAAAAAAACCCAAATAGCTATGACATTGTACAAAGAAGAGAAGTTAAAAGGTCAAATACTCTGTAATTAATTGTACATTATTAATGAATCATTATTTGACTACAGTAATACCAGGATTTTTTCTGACTACAATAATATCTTTTCTTTAAAACATTCTTCACTTGGTTTATATGCACCAAATCTAACATGTTTACTATTAATTATGTGATTATTTCTCAAGAATAAAAGAGGAGAATAAAGAATCTCTGACTTAGGTCAACTCTGCCTCCCATTCATTCTGCAAAAGTGTAAAATAAATTGGAGTTTGAAGTAGTTTATGGCAATGGTGTCCTAGTTTGGTGGCAATAATAATAAAATTATTGGGCTGGAGTGAAAAGCAACTCATTCATCACACATGCAAGATTATCTGCTCTGATTTACAAGCCTTTTATTCATATAAAACATACTTTCATTAGTTGTATGAACATGCAGGAACGGAGCTGAAAATAATTGATTGAAAAATATTTTTTCCGTCAATTGTTTTCTTTCTCATTTTTTTTCCTGATGTCCAGCTGAAATTTAAGATTTCTCTGCCTTCAGGCACTTTTACATGATAGCTTTTCAAAGCCTGTCTTTCTTTGATTTTTCTTCCCTAGGCTCAGCATATTCAATACCTCCAGTTCACTTCAGAAATACATCTGGTTACTGAACAGTTCAAACCATTCCCATTGGCATTATTGTGTATGTACTTCCAGTATTCTTTTCTCTCTTCCTGGCCCATATCTTTCAACAGCTCCTTCAGTTTCCTGCCCACCACTTCATAGTCCCTTATAGGGTCTTGAAGGCTGAGTCATTTGTTCCTACGTGGATCAGTAGAGAAAAGCAACTGTCAGAGGCTTGGAGAGCCTTGTGACTTTTGTTTTCAGATCTCAAAGATGTGCCCCAGGAAGGCTGCACACTTCTCTTCAAAGACTGGCTGGCCCGCTGACAGACTGATGTTTCAGTACATTTGAACAGGGAACTTCTGAATACCACATATTACATGTGCTTCTTTAGGACAGAATAACGAATCTTCCCTCCATACTTGGTAGGGCCTCCTCTTCAATCCCAGAAACATATGGAAGATGTTCTTCATCCAGGAATCCAGAGTTATCACCATGGGTGAAGTCCTGAAACCTATCCTGAAGCTCATAATTTTAAGAGCTCTTTTCACATTGTGTCACATTGCTCCATCCAGTTTTCTATGAAATTGTTCAATTGTTGGTCCCATTGAGCCTCGAAAGATTGCTCAGGGTTCAACTCAAGAATTGCACATCCTTCTGTGATAAGCTGAGAAATGGGGAGTTTTGATTCTAGCCCCATTATCTTCTCTTCCAGGAGGACAATCAGTCTGCTCTTGTCATCTTCAAGGAAAAAACAAACATGGCACAGCCCCCTGCAGGTTATAACACTAGTTATCTCGGTCTCTAGGTTCCAGTTATAAACAATAAACAAGAAGAAAGTGCCTCCTTCTTGTCTTCTTCTGCTAAACCTGTTGCTCTCTCTGTTTTCTGACTCAGTAAACCCACTCTCTGGGAAGCTGGTTTCCTAATCTACAACTTAAATGCCCATCTATAGCTACATATATAGATGATGATCACAGAACTGGCCAGACTGTAAGGAAAAACATTAAGATTCAGGAGCATGAGAAGCCTATAGCTGCAATTCCAGGAACAGCAAAATTCAGGCAGGTAAGAATCCCATTGTGATTCTCTATAGGCAGTTATCTTGGTTATTACAGTCACAAATATCTGGAAAAACTTGAATTCATATTCTTATTCACTATTTAAATTCTCTGGGTGACCTTGGGCTAGCCACTTTTTTAGCTGAAACTATTTAATACAAGAGGCCAGATTTGTTTTGTCCCCCAAGTTTCCAACACGGGCAAATACTATTCCAATTGATGATCTAATCACCTCACAATGAAGGAAAAGACAGATCTAAAATCCTTAGGTGCCTTATCTAGAGCAGGGGTCTCTAAACCTGGCAATTTTAAGATTTGCTGGCTGGGGAATTCTGGGAGTTGAAGTCCACAAGTCTTAAGGTTGCCAAATTTTAAGACCTCTGATCTAGAGCACCAGTTTTGATAGTGTATTGTATCAAAGGGAGGCTATTCATAATAAGATATCCTTTTACTGGAACCATAAACTTATCCATTTATCTCACCCCTTGTAACTTAGATAGAAACCCCCAAAATCTGTACTTTTAGAAATAATGCAGCTTCAGATACTATAGATTCACCTTCATCATTTAAAACAAGTAGAGAAAGAGAGAGAAATAGAGCTGAGTTATATTTGAATGTGAAAAAAGCTACATTGGCTTTTAAGATTTTGTTGCCAGACCCTGACATAAAGAATTAGGTCATTCGATCAAAAGAAGTTCCGATTTAATCTAACATGGGCATTCAGTGGCTATTGTTCTTTTACCTCTATGTATAGTCAGGGCAGCTGTGTTTGCAGAGCAAGACATATTAAGGAACTGATGAAGAAGTGTTGCCAAGATGTGCAATGAAATCCCTCCCACCCCTAAGAAATTAATAACCAAATTGCCTTTTCTCTTTTTAAAGCACCCTTTAAAATACATCTTGGGAAGAAATCTTCTTGCAAGAGGAAATAAAAACATTCCAGAAGAAGAAAATACCAAAAGAATTTGGTATTCGGCAGCCTTGTTGCTATTTCCATTTTCTTAGCATTCCAGAAATGCCATAGAAAGAGGAGGGCAGGTGGTTCAGACTACCCATGAGTATTCTTTAAGAACACCCATATTTTCAGCTAGAATCTAGATCAGGGATGTCAAACTCAAGGCCTTGGGGCCGGATCTGGCCTATGAGGTACTTAGATCTGGCCCGCAGGGGTCACCCTGGAAACAGCAAAGGATTGGCCCACGGTGCTTCTGCCAGCAAAAATGAGCTCCCAGGCTCTGTTTTCGGTTGCCACAGTCTCCTGCAAGCCTTTGCCAGTGAAAACAGACACTGGGAACCCATTTTTGCTGGCAGAGCGATCGGGCTACCATAGGTGCCCCAAACACAAGTGATGTCTAGCTGGCCACGCCCACCCTGGCCACGCCCCCTCCAGCCCCCCCCAAGGTGAA
>JANHFM010002091.1:84616-107237 GCA_032468115.1 Grayia smithii
CCGCTGCTGCCGGCCCATGGAGAACTACAATGCTGATCAGACCCTTGAAGAAATCCAGTTTGACACCCCTGGGATAGAGCCTTTTCATTTGAATGTTAAATTGTTTCACAGCAAATGTTGGAGAAATGAATCCCCATTCCTTACATAACTGCATGAAATAGTTACTCTTTGGCCATTGGTCTATTTAGTTTAGCATTTATTTACCGACAAAAAAGAATATTTGTAGTTCAGGATTGAACTGTGGGATCCCTGGCGGTCTCTAAGCCTGGTTGCTTTTTTTGCAGACATTTCATTACCAAACTAGGTAACATCATCAGTGTTAGAAGAGAGATCTGTTGCTGTCTTTTCAATTCTGACTTTGTATGTGTTTGTTCTTAAGCCTTGGTCTTATGCAGCAGAATTGACCCCTCTGTTTCTTTTTTCAACTATCCTGCTGTTGGCTATTGCCAGGTCTTGTTATCTGCTTGGCATGATTGTATTGGCTGTCAGTTTCCAGAACGCCGAAGAAAGGATGACACGGAATACACAGTTGCTGTGAAACTTACTCCTCTATCATGCAGTCCGGCACTTTCTGACCATCATTGGTTGAAACAAGATATTGTCAGCGTTGGCTAGTTTGTGCTCCCCACCCCTTTTGAATTCTTGTGCCCCTTTTCCCCACCCCGACTATGCCTCCCTACCCGAGTTCTGAGCCCCGCCCTCCACCCTGGAGTGATTCTGGCTTGTTTGCATCTGCAGCGGTCCTTCGCGTAGCTGCTGACTCTCAGCTGTGCTGTGGCATATGCTCTGGTTGCAGTCCAACATGGCGGTGTCTGCATTTGAAGCGAGGAGCCTCCCAGTGCATCTCATTAACCGGTAGGCTCACGCCCTGGATGACTGCAGGCTCATGCCCTGTCTGAATGACAGCATGGCTGACATTGCCTATATAATACTTGGCCTTGCTATGCCCCCTTTCTATTCTTCATTTAGCTTTTCTTATAGGTGACTTTGGTCTTTTTTGTATTAGGAGGCCTGTTATTCTTCTTGTTCTTGTTATCTCTTTACAACACAAGTCACAATTGCCAGTTCTTTAGCTGGTGTGGGCCTTGATACACAACGAATTCTTACCAGGAACCTAGGATGTAATATCAGCATAGTATATGTGTGGATCCAAGCAGTGTGGTCTTTTGCAATTGATTGATGGAAGTTGTGCCAATGCACAGGTTCTCTATCCACTGTCCAAGATTTTTTTTTTTGCTATGGCACCCAACTGGGAATCACCATGGCCAGTTTATGCCATAATCTTTCAATTTTGATTTTCAGAGCTTGATACTTTGTGATTTTTCTCTCATACTTTGTTTTCTACTATCCTCCTGGTATTGCCACATCAATTATCCACATTTTCCTCTTTTCAACCAGAGTTAAATCTGGTGTGTTGTGAGCCAAGACTTCATCGGTCTGTATTCAGAAATCTCACAATATTTTAATTTGAGCATTTTCAGCTTTTTCAACTCTTACGTTCCTACCATTGTGATATTTTTTACAAAATTTGAGTGAATCATTCTGATGATTGTGTCATGTTATTTATAATCAGTTTGTGCAATCTTCTTGCATGAGCTGAGCATATGGTCTACTATTTCTTCTGCTTCTTTGCACAACCTGCACATTGAAACATTTGATATTTTTCAATTCTGGTCTTGATTGCATTAGTTTGGATATGTTGCTCTGCCTCCTTTTCTGTGGAGCAGGTATAATGTATCAACATCACTATGGGGATGTAATGTTATTACTGCAATTGTACTGTATATTATTGTAATGATGACGATGATGATTCTTCAGTGTTTATGTTACATATGCTCAGAGTCACACTGTTTGAGTTGGGTGGCCTTATAAATCTTGAAATAAAGAAAAAATAAAAAGGAAAGTGCTGTGTTTATTGTTTGACTTTGTTCATGTGGTGGCTTTTCTTTCAAAACAAAAGTAGCATTATGATGCCTCCTTTTGCAAATATATGTTCAGCTTATGTTGTTAGGTCCTCAAAACCATTTTTAGAGTTCATGTGCTGATAGCATGTACTTTGTGGTTTCCGAATGACTGCACGATATACTTTTTATTCATATTAGAGTTTAATCTGGAAGTGACTCAAGATATGGTTGCAATTGTTAGCAACCACAATTAGTTTCCTTCCTCTTCTCACTGTTCAACCCCTAGTTTGTTCATATTAAAGGGCTGTCATTGTGCAAAATGATTTAACTGCTAATTACATAGTATCCTTGATATTTGGCTCATGTAGCCTATAATAGGACTGTGTAATACTTTTGTTTTGATAAAGGTGCTTTGGAATGCACAGAGCTATGAGCTAAGTACCTACAGTATAGGCAACTCTTTAAAGCAGTGACATATTTTCTTGGAAGTACAATGGCAACGGCAGAGAGAAAGTATGTGATCCCAGGAAAAGATGACACTGTTTTCATGAGTTGTAGGGAGATGCTATATTTCCTCTCTCACATGCTCTGAAATATCTTTTCGGAATCAAGACTAAGTGCTGCATAGCCACAGTATATCTTTCTTAATAAAAACAATGATAAGCCCATATGACTCACAAAAGGTAGATCGTTTATATATTAAGAATTTTTAGATTAGCATTGCTGAGTGAAAGAAGAAGATTCTGCTATTATTTGGTGAACATTTTTTTCAAGTAGTCCTATCTACTTTAACATTAATAGTCCACTGCCATAAACAGAAAGAGTGTTTTCCCACTTTACAACTTTCAAATCAAGAGACTTGCTTTTCTTACAGTACTGGTTAATAAATACAGACATTCTTGATATCTTTCAGTTGACTCTTCAAGATACTCAAAAGGTGTCTTCTATTTCAAATAGATCAGAAAGACTATCCTGTTTGTCTCAGCTTATATGTGTGCTCTTTGAAAAGAAGAAATAGCTTGTAATATTAGATTTTGCCAGGATCTCAAGGCTGTAGACTTCATTGTTCGTACCATTTTCCTAAAACTTTGTAAGTCCCTCTTTACTTTTAATTTTCATAGGTGGAGTCTGTACCTCTGAAACTATACAAATAGTTGTATAGTAATGTAAGTTAATTTCCACAATAACAATAGCACTAGCACTTAGACTTATATACCGTTTTACAGTGCTTTACAGCCCTCTCTAAGTGGTTTACCGAGTCAGCCTATTGTCCCCAACAATCTGGGTCCTCATTTTACCGACCTCGGAAGGATGGAAAGCTAAGTCAACCTTGAGCCTGGTGACATTTAGCCGGCAGTCAGCAGAAGTAGCCTGCAGTACTGCAATATAACCATTACGCCACCATGACTCATGAAATACAGGGATATTTTCCACCACCTGGTTTCTCAAAGAAAAGGATTCCAGAGATTCTGTAAAAAAATGCCTAGCTCTTATTCAAAGTGAGTCAAAATGTGGTGAGGATTTTATATTTCACTATTCTAAATGTAATGAAGTTCTGAGAACGAAGGACAGAGAGCTGGGACGGAATGGATCTTGAAATGGAAAGTAATACTTCATAAGTCTTAAACTGTTATAGTTGATTTAAAGCCAAAGGAATAGAAGCTCAGAACAAAGAAGTCTCGCAATCCATCTTTGAAGAAATGACTGGAAATTTGAGATACTATAAAGTTCTCTGATGATGGTTTAATGTGGAATGAAGATAAGGTTAGTGTGCTGCATGAGGGTATTTGTAGGAACATATAACATGTTTTAGCACAAGGATAGGCAATTGGTATATTTTAGATGAAAACGAATTGCTTTTTCCAGTTTTAGCTTAATAGATTAGAGATGCTGAATTCTTACCTCTCTGGTTATTTGCAATATCTTTGGTTAGAGGGTTTTTTTGTTTTTTTTTAACCCTTTCTGAAAAAGACAACATTTTCTAAAAGAAAACTAACATGTCTAATAAGGTAAGAGCTTTCCCTATTGTCTGCTTGGGAAAGGATCAGGAAGATGCTAGCTCCTTCTCTCTCAGATTTCATATCCTGCACCTTTGTCTCTCAGAGCTTCCTTTAAAAAATTGCCTTAAGGACATTTTTTAATATTATTTTTTGCAAAGGCATTCTCATGTGTGGGACTGAACAGATACTGCAAGAATATTTTTTTTAATATGGACTTTTCTGCTAGTACAAGATCTTATGAAATACGATGGGCATCCTACTTTTGAGCAGTAATCTTTATAGAATGGGCAGTTACTGGTAAATCATCTTCTAATGCTTTTACTTCATGCTATAATTCTAACATTCTTCTAATTACAATTATTCTCCTTCTCTTTTTCTCATTTGCCAAGGTTGTTTTTTTTTGCTCAATATCAAGATGTCTAGCAATTTTGCATCATAGCCATAAAGTGTATGCCAACAGTTCTTGAATAGCTAATGAACAGCTTTGTTGGCTTGTTTCCTCAAAGCAATGAAGACATCACATCATTTGCACTGCCACCATTGGGAACTGCCTGATGTAGAACATGGAATCCCCCACTGAGCAATAAACTCAACCAAAATTGTCACCAACAGAGAGTTTACAAGCTGCCAGGTTTCTCATCTAATATTACTGCATCTTCATGGAAAACAGAATAGAGATGTGCAAATTGGCTGGTCAAATATTCAATATGTAGCCATTTGGTGGAGAAAGCACCAAATAGTTGGTGCTTTCTCACCAACTATTCAAACTTCAAATGCTATAGTTCTAGGAGCTCTTAGATCAAACAAATGATCATGATCATTTTAAGTTCATGTTCAGTTATGAATTTTATATGAGGACAGCTTTGGTTAACTTCCTGGATAATTTACATAGGAGACGGAGTGCAGCTCGGTGGATACATCTGGATTTCTTGATAACATTTCATACTGTTGATCACGGTATCTTCTTACAGAATTTGGAAGATTAGAAGCAGCAGTTTGTAGTAGTGTGATGTCTTCTCTCTACCAGAACGTAGTGCTGAGAAACTTTTCTTCAGAGCTTTGAGAATTCTCCTGGGGGAATTTGCAAACTTTTGCAGCTAGCTATCATCAACATGCTGATACTCATCTATACTTCACCTTTCCTGAAAGCTCAGAGTTGAAGAACTCTAGAGCTGTCTCTAGTCTGGATGTGGGAGAATAAAATGAAGCAGATTTAGATAAAACAGAATTGTTTCTGGTGTCATGAAGATTTTGAAGATAGTTTGTACTTTCTTCAAGCTATCAAGAATCAAAACAAAGAAATTATTACAATAAAACCAATAAAAGGGAAAAAAAGATAAATGACAACAGTGACAGATTGGTTGGAACGAAGCAAAGGTCTCCTTCATCCTCCCCAATGGACTAGGTAAAGTCTTTACATTTCTTCTTAACAACAGTAGAGAGGGTGTCATCGATTCTCAGGGAGAACTTTGTTCCAGAGAGCAGGCACTGCTATAGAAAAGTGTCTATTGGGATTCTCAGTCATCCAAGTCATAGTTGTTCCAAATGTGCTTTTTTCAAGACACAACTGGACTTTCTTGTTTTCCTTTGAAGACGTTTCGCTTCTCATCCAAGAAGTTTCTTCAGCTCTGACTGGATGGTGGGGAATGGAAGGGATTTATCCTTTCAGACAGCTGAACATTTGCATTCTTTTAGAGAACCATTGAGGCCACTTGGAGGTTTATCTCTGTCCTCAGGGTCACCTGAGTAATGCAAATGGATGTGGAGCCTTCTTGGAACTGCTGAAAAGGACTGTGTTGTAGACTGGAGATAGATGTCATATCCCTCCCTTTCTGTGAGAGAGGGCTATTCAATTTTGACGTAGAGGCCTCTTTGACCCCTCTTTCAAACCAGTGGTTCTCTCTGTCCAAAATGTGGAGTTTGCTGTCTTCAAAAGAGTGCCATTTGTCTTTTAAATGCAGATGGACTGCTGAATCTTATCCTGATTTGTTCTCCTATGACATGTGTTTATGAAGTGGTTGCTTTGTTTCCCCAATGTATAGATCTGCACATGTGTCACTGCATTATACTGCATATACCATGTTGCTGAGTTTGTGTCTTGGTGTTTTATTCTTGGGGTAGACAAGCATCTGCCTTAGTGCATTCTTGGATTTAAAGTGTGCACGTATGTTGTGTTGGCTGAAAGGCTCTTGAGCTTTTCAGATATTCTTGCAATGCATGGAGTGACAGGATTGCTTGGTTTATTGTTTTCTTCTTTGTCTGTTATGGAAGAGCTCCTGCTGGGTCTTTTTGGGGATTTGATGAAGGCCCACTTGGGATAGCCACATGTCCTGAGGACTTCCTTAATGTGTTTTAGTTCTTTTTCTTTCCCATCTTTGCTGGTAGGCAAGCCTTCAGCTTGGTGGTGTAGGATTCTGATGACTCCCATTTTGTGCTCCAGTGGGTGGTGAGAATCAAAATGTAAATATTGATTTGGGTGTGGGGTTTTTCTGTAAACTTCAATGTTAAGACTTCTGTCTTCTTTAATGTGTACTGCACAGTCCTGGAAGGCTAGACTATTTTCCTTAACATCTTCCCGTGTGAATTTGTGGAATCTGTCCACAGAATTGATATGTTTGGTGAATGCTTCCAATACCTGTGTTTTGATCTTGAACCAAGTATTGTCCACAATCCTATACCAATGAGCGGGTGGAATTCATGTGAAGGAGTTCAGGAATTTGGTTTCTACCTCTGCCAGGTAGGGACTGACCACAATGGGGGACATAGGTGAACCCATGGCAGGCATGTTTTTGTCTGTAGGAACCTTCATTGTATTTAAAATAGGTAATGATCAGGCAGAGGTCCAGCATGGCACATATGTGGTCTGGGCTAAGGTTGGTCCTGTCACCTATGGTGCTGTCTTGTAGCCATCATTTCTTCACTACCATGACAGCTTCCATTGTTGGAATGCATGCGAAGAGGAAAGTCACATCCTAGGAAATCATGGTCTCATCCTGATCCAGTTTTAGTTTCCAAACCGTGCTGGTGAAGTCCTGTGAATTGTTGATGTGATGGGTGGTGTTGCCAACTAGAATAGCTAATAAGTTGGTTAGATCATTTGCAATGTTGTAGGTGACAGAGTTTATGTTGCTGACAATTGGTCTGAGAGAAGTTCCCACTTTGTGGATTTTGGGGAGTCCATATATGCATGATGTGGCTTCCCCAGGGTAAAGACGGTAGTATTGTGGCTTGTTGATGGCTTTCAGTAGTTGTTGCAAACAATCAATGACCTTTTTCTTATAACTACTGGTGGCATCTTCTTCAAAGTCTCATACATGGCAGTGTCCTTCAGAAGACTGTTCACCTTGGCCTTGTAGCAGGGGTGGGTTCCACTTACCTTTACTAACGGTTCACAATGGGAGCACGCATGTGCACTCGCACGCTTGCTTCTGTGCATACGCAGATTGCCCCATGATGATGTCGGGGTGGGTGGGAGGAGCCTTCCCACCACTTTTACTACCAGTTCTAAGAACCAGACAGAATCAGGAGCAACCCAATACTGCTTTGTAGTCATCTGTGTTAAGGATGACTGTGCATCTTCCTTTACCGGCTGGCAGGATGGTGATGTTTGGATTTCTTCCTAGGGATGTCCTTGCTCTCCTTTCTTGAATTGTAAGGTTGGAAGGTGGTGTTTTGACACTGGTGAGGGCTGCAGATACCTTCATCCTTAATTGTTCTGCCTCTGGTTCTATCAGTTTATTGTTCTTCTGTGGCTATGAAGAGTTTCACAATTGGTAGCTGTTTTGGTGTTACTGCAAAATTCAGAGTGCTACAGAGAAGGTGTGCTTCTAGGGACCAAACGGATGATATTGTTTAATCAAAGAAACTCTATAGAGTGTGCCAACCCTGAATTGATCGGACAGGGATTATGGAATTATGAAACAAAATGCTGCTGGAAATCAAGGAAGCCCTCTGGTCATTATGCTTTAGAAGCTGGTTCAACCATTTTTCAGGGCTTCTGTTTTCTTTTGTGATATATTTTTGTTAGGATTTTAGTATTAATTTAATAGACATTTTTATCTTATAAATTGGGGTCCCCAATGCCTGGTCTGTGGTCTGGTTCCAGTCTGCGGCATGCCAGCAACTGGGTCACACAAACAAGCGAAGCCCCATCTGAATCAGAAGAATGCAAACTGTAGGAGAAACTTCAGGCTTCTTCTAATCCCCAAAATAGATAGAATGGCTGGCTGAATCCCACCATCAAAGGTGAGGAAATGGAAGATTTCCACATATTTCCTATTCACAGAGATAATCTCTCTGCCCAGGTTAATAGTGGAAAGAGGTTACATACTTTATAGTTCTATACTTTTGAAGGTGTGCACAAATGGAACATAAGTTAGGGTTACAGAAACTCATTTCAGTAAACTAATGCAAGAGTTTTACAAGAGGTCTGGAAAATAAATAGCATACTGAAGGGAAAAATAACTTCAGCCCTGTAGGCTGGGTATAATGTATTAGGAGGATGAGACAAAGAACTGTACTGAGAAAATTCTTCTCTGTAGGTTCACATTGAATTAATAAAGAAACAATTAGGATTTAAAGCTGGATATATTCTTTAAAGATTGCATAACACAGAGCATGTTATGGTATTTCGGTCCAAAATCAGAGTCTGCCAAATTTATTGAACCTATAATGTTATGGAAAATACAATGCATGAAGGAACTCTGCAGGATTAAACCAAAGACTTGTGATTAGTTCAGCATTCCATTCCTACAATGACCAACAAGTTATCTTTGAAGTTACAAACGAGACATCCGTGCACTGTCGTTCTCCTATTTGTACTCCTTAGTAACTTGGAATAAGAGATGAACTGCTTCTGATATTGGAGATAATATGTAGCCAGACATCATGACTAGAAGTTATTCATAGCTTTACTTCCCATATATATGGAGTATCCACAAGCATTGTTGGATTTCTCAGGACCAACTTAATTAGATTCTAGCAGTATAAGAGGCAGAAAAATAGTTATCCCAATCCTTTCATCACACTATTTATGTATTGTGATTGTAACTTTCATGTGTAGTTTTCATTCTAAGTTTTAAAATCTCCATCTATATTATATCCTTTCTCATAAGATAGTTGCTAGGTAGAGTAGTTTTTTTCTGCGCCTCAGTAGACAAAAATGCAACTTCTGAATCTCATTGGATCAAATTTTCTTTTGACGCCTCCATTTTTGTACCAAGTTAAATCAGTAAAAGTTTGAAGATACATGCATACAAGTATGGAATAAACATGCACATGGAAAGAATTCAAAAACTTAAGTCACTCAAACTTGTCATCTGCTGAATTGATCTTAAAATGAAAGCTCAGAACAGAAGATATGGATATTTTAGACCTCTAATAATGTTTCCAGGATATATTACTGACAGCGATGAAGTAAGACAGTGACCCCCAACCTTTTGGGCACCAGGGACCAATTCCGTGGAAAGAGGTTTTTCTACGGATAGGAGGCAGCATGGTTTCGCATGCTGCCTGCATCCCACCAATGGGGCTTTGCTTGTTTGTGCAGCTCAGTTTCTGGCCAGGTGCCGGTCCATGGACCAGGGGTTGGGGATTGCTGAAGTAAGATATATTTTAAATTAAACATATAGATTTGTAAGGCCAAATTGACTCAACATTTCTATATTCATTATGAATGTACTGTGTTTAGTGAAATAAAATCTAGAGCACACACTAATCATCTGTAGAATAAATGTGGAGTTTTGAGACACCTTAAAAGTGAAAGAATATTGCATCATAAACTTTTGGAGGGATCCTAACTGATGAAAATTTATGCCATTGTAACCCCCTTCATCTTTAATATACCAGAGAACTCTTAAATTCTACAGTACTAATTTCAAATGTGCAATCCACATCTTAAATTCTGTCAATTGGTGATAGTTGGGATGAGGGAAATCCAGGACAGAAGAAATGTGTAAGTGAAAGAAGTACTGAGTCCTAAAGAGAATGCAATTAAGTAGCTATCATTGACTCACTCACTCACTCACTCACTCCATTTGCAAGGAGTCTGGAAGCTGCCCCCAATTTTGAGTGGTGTACATGGCCCTGGGAACATGCATATGACATTGGGGGGAACAGGCTCTGCTCTTCTCACATTTCTAGAAAGGGGTAAGGACATTTAAGCAATGAATAAAAATGTCAGACTCCAATAATGCTACCAATACACAATAATTCTACCGGAGCAGAACATGTGAAATCATGGCAACAGAACCAGAAGTAATAGAGGAAAAATGGCAGAAATTCCATGAACATAAACTGGGAAAGTTAAACTGGGAAAGAATGCCCACTTTTCACAAAACGTTACTAAGGTACCAAATTAAATAAATTAGCTGTCTCGATTATGCACTTAAAATGTCTCTAAAACAGTAAGTGTAACTGAGGTTTGAGCTCCTGCTATCTGATTTAGAGCAAGAATTTGACAAATACTTTTAGATTCTACATGCAACAGATGTTGTTTTGGTCACTTCCAGCTGGCTGTGAACACAGAGTTCCAGAACTGTGGTTTCATATTAGGTATTAGTGTGAGCTGAATTTCTTCCAGACGAAGAGGGAAGGGAGCTCTCATGTAAAAACTGGCACACACATTTTTTTTTTTTTTTTGGTGAAAAAAAATACCGTCTTCTATTTTTTCCATTACAGTGTTGTCTGTCCATAATTGCTTCTTGTTTTCCATTGCAGACTGCCAAATAGCAAGCATGCAAGGGTACAGAGTGGAGGAATTCCGCTGCTAGTGCTGTACTTTGTCAGTAAACAGAATGAAATAATAGTTTACTGTACTATTGTAATATCAGCATGGGCTTGGAATTCTCTCTAAGCTGAAATCAGGAGGTTGGCCACAAGGGAATCATTCCTTGAAATTTGTCTGAATTTAAGCTGGAGTCCAATGCAGCTTTCAAATACCAGCTGCATAAAGTAGGGGGATGGGAAGTATTTATACAACCAAGGTTTAGACATATTTAGCTAATTAGCGATTCGCTTACTGTACTGTATTTTTTATTGTTTTGAATCAAGATGTCCTACTTCTTTTTATATATACAGCAAACACATTTCTCTATTTGGTATTGTGACTGTACAGTATAATGTAGCCTCACATATGTTTCATTATTTTTGTACTGAGAGGAGATGCACTAATTTTATTTAATTTACTTGGCATTAAAAGTTCCTTATGTCCCTACAGAGCATAACAGGAATCTGAAGCAAGAGAGGAAAAAGTTGGTACAATTTTTTTGGGAGGGAGGGAGAGAGAGAGAGAGAGGGAGAGAGAGAGAGAGAGAAGGAGAGGGAGACGAAGAAAGAGAGAGAGAGAGAGAAGGAGAGGTGAGAGGGAGATAGAGAGAGAGAGAGAGAGAGAAGGAGAGGGGAGAGGGAGAGAGAGAGAGAGGGAGAGAGAGATAATGAATTAGAATAAATTTATGGGACTAGTGAGAAGAAGCAGTCAAAAGGAACTTCAAGTTTAGTGATATTTGGGGAAACTAATGAGCACCATCAATACTTTCCTATTTCCTTTCTGTGAACAGATAAAATCAAAATTCTGATACTTTTTTCACACAAGGAACTGGCCCTAGGCAAAAACGCTGCTCCTACAATCTGTCCCCAAGCCCTACTTGGTGGGAGTATTGGCGATGAAACAGCAATATGGCTTTCTCTGGAAAACATTTCTAGAAAAAGGAAATAAGGGAGTATCATCTGCTTCGGAGGTCCCCAACATAGCATCTGGGATTGTTGATGTGCCTGTCTTGGTGCCTGTCACGGCTTTTGAAATCTTTAGAAAGATATTTTAATAAAAAACAATGGGAGGTTGGCAGCCTAAAAAACACAGGACCAGACTGCTGTAGAATCTTCGTATCTGAGCATGCCCTCTGGCTCTATCAACTTTCTTAAAAACTAAAAATGAAGATTGGTTGCTGTCCAGTGATGTTTGGAAATCTGTCTTACTTGCCTAGAAAACAGACAAAAACAAACAATTGTATGGAGCATTTTCCTGCCACAGATGCTAGTAGGTAGCATTTCACTAAACAGATGCTTTGTAATTAATGTACGCCTCCTGTGACATTTGTTTTGTGAAAGTCTGCTGTACTTATTTTCTGGAAGCACCTACTGTCTTGCAAAATTCCAAATTCCAGAAAAGGACAGGTACCCCTCTTCTGCTACTTCATTCCCATCTTTTCTCTGCTTAACAGAACATTGGTGAACGTTGACAAATAAGAGAGGAGGAACCAACAATTTAGAGAGTCTCCTTCCTGGTTGCAAGTTGGATGATAACATACAGGACAAGGTCATCCTTATCCTCTGGAAGTTGAGAACAAATGAACTAAAATTCTTATCAATGGAAGAGGAACTTGCCATATGTCTTTCTGAGCTCCTTAGTTTCACAGAAACAGTAAGAAACGTAACAGTATTTAACAGTAACACCAAGGGGGTTATAACAATTTTCTCCATCTGCTAAGAACAAATATAAAAATAAGAGCCCAAGTAAGAATAATTTCCTATCAATGTTATTATACAAAAATGGTGCCTTCTTTACAACCACTTTTATGCTTTGGAACCGTGTACCCCCTGCCCCCCACCCAAGATCCATACCAGTTTCTAACCTGCTGATCTTTAGGAAGGGATTAAAGATATGGCTTTAATATGACGCGGTGGCTCAGTGGCTAAGATGCTGAGCTTGTCGACTGAAAGTCAATCGCAGTTCAGCGGTTCGAATCCCTAGTGCCGTATAACGGGGTGAGCTCCCGTTACTTGTCCCAGCTTCTGGCAACCTAGCAGTTCTAAAGCACGTAAAAAATGGAAGTAGAAAAATACGGACCACCTTTGGTGGGAAGGCAACAGTGTTCCGTGCGCCTTTGGCATTTAGTCATGCCGGCCACATGACCACGGAGACGTCTTCGGACGTCTTTGGCTTTGAAACGGAGATGAGCACCGCCCCCTAGAGTTGGGAACAACTAGGACATATGTGCAAGGGGAACCTTTACCTTTACCTAAAGATATGGCATATCATCTGGATTGGAGACAATGTATGAATCTAAAATTTCTGGTGTGTGGGAGTTTGCTTTCCTCCTTAGCATGGCTGCTTTTTATTGTTTTCTTTTTTTAATTTGTTCTTATCTGTTTTTAATCCTATGTTAGCTGCCCAGAATTGATGGCACATGGATGATCTTAGAAATATCCACTTAACTAATTATATAAACATTAACAGAAATTAGAATTAGTTCACATTTACACTTATTTATTGCAGTCCTCGGGACTGTAAGAAACAAAGTATCTAATAACAGAGTATTGCACCCTTCTACATATAGAATGGTAACTATAGCAGAATCTAAAATAATGAAGAACAGATACTAAAATAAATCAAAGTGAAATTCAAAACCTAAATAATGGTGTGGTGTATTGTACAAATGATAGCACAAAACTGGGCAACTTCTAAGATTATTTTGATTATTTTTAATTCACAGTTTTATATCCATAATTAAAAAGATAACTAAGCACCACTTTCTATCTAATTGCAACTCAGCATAGTCTAGCTATTTATTTGTTCAGTCCAAGACCAAGTCACAAAATTTAAGATATAAAATATCATCTAAAATTAACAATTAATTGAAGGCACCAAATTGTTTGTTTGTTTGTTTGTTTGTTTTTATAAAATTTATAGGCTGTCCATCTTACCTCTAGGTAACTCTGGACAGAAAGCTAAGGTTGCAAATAAAAATGCCTTTGAAACACCTGGGTATTGATGATCAGAGCTAATACACCCCCTCTTTAGCGTGATAACTCATGTTGAGAAGATCATGGTGTTCTTACTATTCAGTAAAATTATGAGAATTATGCTAATTCTAGCCTCTGGCACTGCCAAGTAAGGTTGGGAAAGACTCTACAGTGGTTTGAAATCTTAGAAAGCTGCTGCTAAGGTAGGCAAAAATACTAATTGTCTAATCTGGCACCAAGCAATTCTCTGAGGCTTTCTTAATAGACAAGGAAAAGGTCTACTTAGGTCTTCAGAGGGCACTTAGGCCCTTGACTACCAAATTCTACTTTAGTCAAATTCAATTTGCTTTATCTTTATTTCTGGAGTCAATTGCATTTCCAGAATTTCTAACCATTAGGTAACCTTTAATAGAGCAGATTCTCTAATTAACAATATTGTTTGTGGGTAGACAGCATAATTTTTGTTTTTATAACAGAAGAGAGGCTATCTTGCACAAATTCAACAAATCAATCTCCAGCTGTTGAATTTCTATTTCTGACAAAGTTTTTAAAACACACAGGAAATTTTATTATTTTTAAGGTTTGAATTGAGCAGAAACGAAATGTTCAATATCCTTTTCCCAGTGTTACCACCCACAAGGAATCTTTTCAAGAATTAGTAACTAATACTCAGGACCTTTGTAAATAATGGAATATAGTTACTGACAGTAAAATATGTGATAGTTAATCAGAGTTCATTTTCATACTTTAAATGCTTAAATGATTTAAATATGCTGCTGATTTTTAAGGTTTCTTAAGGAAAACAAGAGTTAACTACGATAGTAGTTTATTGTATTAGTCCCATTTGAATTTGTCATAAAACTGTTTTCATAAAACAGCTGAATACCAGCATATTTGTGGTTGCAGTCATATGTTTTTAACTATATTGGATTTAACCCATAATGTGCTCAGAAATATATTTCCATTGTTTCAGCCAGCTCTGGATTAAGTTGTGGCACACCAAACTCTGTTGTGTTTATATATCTTGATATCATTCATACAGGGCAAAGAAAATTAGATTCCATACATTGTTAGAAAGCAATTAATTCTTACCCACAAGACTGTTACAGTAGATCAGTTACTATATACTAACTCTAATTACTTGCTAGAGTAGGTTTGGAGAGCCAAGGTCTGTTCCTATTTACACTAGTATAACTTGTAGAATTATTTTACTCTAAAACTGGAACTCATTTTAAAGTAATCTGTGGTTATTCCAATGTGCACAGTTCTATGGCTAATGCATACATAATCTTCCATACATGATTATCTTGGCATGGAAGAATGCCTAAAAATCAAATAGTTTTCCAAAGTGTCACATTTAAACTTAAATATGATTAGATGACATACTAAAATAGTTCAAGCATATAATTAACTGAGCAACTTATTTTAACTTAAACTTTCAAATGAATGAAAAAATAGCTTGCCTATATACCTTCGTGCTTTTAAAAATTCAAAAGTGTTTTTTCTGGTTTAATAATAAAAATCCTTCTGTTTAAATGATTAGTGTTGCAAGTGTTATTAAACTACATCCTTGACAGGATAGTGAATTATTGGTGGGCCATGTACTACAAATAAACTCAAAAATTACACTATTTGGCCTTTAGCAGACACGGTTGGATGGAAGATTTAAAGCTATACAGTATCTTAAATATTACTTGAAGTATATTAGCAGCCAGTGGGAAAAAAAAGCTAGAACTTGAGGAAAATTACTGTTAAAAATTACTGTTAAACAACTGTTTATGTGCAAGTGAATAAGGAATTTTCTCATTAAAATTAATATGACTCTTGAAGTAATAGTAGCATATTTTTCTGACTCACATGAAAGCCTATATAAGTCAGAGTGCTTAATGAAAAGTAGAGAGTGGTTATGCCTGGGAGAAGTTCAAACCATTTCTTTTAAATTTTTTTTTTTATTATGCTGTATTTTAATACAGGTAGTCCTTCACTGACAACAGTTCATCTAGTGACCATTCAAAGTTACAATGGCACTGAAAAAAGTGACTAATGACTGTTTTTCACACTTATGAAAAACATCCCTATGGTGACATGATCAAAATTCAGATGCTTGGCAATTGGTTCATATTTATGACTTGGGTTATGTGCTCAGCTTTTGAGACCTTTTGACAAGGAAAGTCAATGGGGAAGTCAGATTCACTTAATAACCATGTGACTAACTTAACAACTGCACTGATTCACTTAACAATTTTGGCAAGGAAGGTTGTAAAATGGGGCAAAAATTGCTTAACAAATGTCTCACTTAGTAATATAAATTTTGAGCTCAATTGTGGTTGTAATTTGAGGACTGCCTGTATTTACATCAGCAACTGTACTAGAATGAGCAAGTATAGAGTCCTCTTTCTACAAAGAGTTATAATTTCCTTGTAGACATCAAGGGAAAATTTGACCTCATCCATTTAGTGTTAGAATTTAGGGCTAACTAAGAGGATTTATAGGTTGAATAAACAGTATGTACTCAATGAAGTGTAATTATTTTGTTTGTATTAATATATATTTGTCTGTAAAAGATCTGCCTCTTACTTAATAACACTAATCAATCCATTAAAAAGCCTTCCTACAACTACCATATAATATCCTATTCAGTTTAACTTCAGAGACACTTACTTGTTGTACTCAATCTTTCTTTTGCCTGGAAAAAATAATTCTATCTTTTTTTCTGTTAAATGAATTAAGTAATTATTTTTTATTTAATGAATTAAATTAAATTAAATTAAATCTTAAACTCAACCCCTCCAAGACCGAGTGGCTGTGGTTACCGGCATCCCAGGCTCTAGAGGCCCCATCATTCGTGATGGGAGGGGAGTCACTCCCTCCCTCTGAAAGGGTACGCAACTTAGGAGTCCTCCTGGATTCATGGCTGTCCTTAGAAGATCATTTGACAGCCATGACCAGGGGGACCTTCGCCCAGGTTCGCTTGGTGCGTTGCGCCCTTTCCTAGACAGGGATGCCCTCTGCACAGTCACTCAAGCCCTGGTTATCTCTCGCCTGGACTGATTGTTGTATGCCGCCCCAAGTCCCTTGGGAGAAGGGCGGCATATAAATGCAATTAATAAATAAATTAATAAATAATAAAATTACTCCATTTCTTGGATCAGACAGAGCCATCCTCAGATTTCTAATATGATTTTGTTCTACATCTTATTCCCAGGACTCCAATTGGGATGCAGGTAGTTGTTGACTTACAATCATTTGTTTAATGACCCAAGTTACAATAGTACTTGAAAAAAGTGATTTATGACCAGACGTCACCCTTGGAACCAATGTGGCATCCCCAGGGTTCTGTGATCAAAATTCAGATGCTTGGCAACCAGCATCTATTTACAATGATTGACACATACCAGCTCTCGTGATTATATATATAATTGCATTCCCATTTGCAACTTTCCCAGTCAGCTTACAATAAGCAAAGTCAGTGGGGGATTACCTCAGTTACCTCTTTGGTACATCTGTCTGTTTGTCTCTTCAAAAAGCAAGCAGAGAGGAACAGATTCATACTGGGTTCTGATGGCAATGAGATAGGGGCTTTGAAAAGCCTTTCCCCCTGAGCAGGATTCAGTTTGGATGTATTTTCTGTTGCATTTTACATTGCTCCTGTAAAAGTGATATTTCAAACTGAAGCAGGGGTGGGTTCTACTTACCTTTACTACCGGTTCTAAAGGTGCACGCACTTCACGTGTGATCAGAGCGCGCCGAGCACGCATATGCAGAAGCTTTTTTTGCGGAAAAAACCTCGAAAAAAGCATTCTGCGCATGCGCGTGAGCGTGCTCCGCGCAGACAACGGTAAGTGTGGGCACAGGGGTGGGGCCAGCTCCCAGTTGCGTAGAACCAGTTCGGTGACATCACAGCATCACTGCTACCTGATTGCGCAAACCGGCCCGAACCGGGAACAACCCACTACTGAACTGAAGGGTATAAGTGGGCATTTCTTTCCCCTTAATACCATAGTTTCAGGGATTGTGAAATATCAGTAAGGTAATAGGTGACCAACAATAGCTGAATTTTTCCCATGCAGGGAACTCTCAGTTAAAAAAAACCCTCAGAATCATAGAGCTGTTATCCTCCTTAAACAATATATGATTTGATCTCAGATATATACAATTGTAGCAAACTCGATCCATGCTTTTACTGTCAATTGTATTATTTTGCATTTTGTTTTAAAATAAGCATTGGATCCAGTTAAGGCATCAAACTGACAATAGCTCATTCACTTGTTACATGTTTAATCATAATCTCAGTAAAAGGCAGAGGAATACAAGAAGTTAAATTACTCCAGTTTAAGCTAAAAAGAAAAAAAGGCTAAATACTTACCTGAAATAAAAAAGCGTTTCCTGAACTCTGTTGTAAGATTATTAGAAACTGAAGAGTTTGGAGAGGGTTGAGGAATCTCACAGTAAATTTCAAATGGGGAAAAAAAGATCTGGCATTGCTGACTCAGCCTTATTAAGTCAGTGAATTTGCATTTCTGCCTTCAGTTTAGAGAGTTCCTGTGGTGAGTTGCTCCCGATTCTGTCCAGTTCTTGAGAACTGGTAGTAAAAATGGAGGGAGGCTCCACCCACCCATGCCTGATGTCACATTTGGTGATCGGCGCATGTACAAAAGCGCATGCGCGCATTCCCATTACAAACCAGTGGCAAAGGTAAGTAGAACCTACCCCTGGAGAGTTCATAACATTTGCTCCATCTTTAAGCTATTATAGAACTCCTGAATTCTTCTCCAGTTTAGATTTTGAACTGACCCATAGAAAAAAAAACCCTTTTCCCACCATCTTTTTTATACTGTTCTGCCTGTGGTGGTGCAGATTTAATGTTTTTCTTTGGCATCTGCTCAGCAACAGAACAATAGTATAGTTTTCTTCATTTCAACAGAAGTTTGAAAAATTTCTAGTGACCTTCTGGCCTAGTACTGGAAGGAGAAGGTGTGAAACATTTCATTTTCCTTCGTCATTATTGTTTCGTCTATAGTGCATCAGTAATAGGTCCACTGCAGTGGTGGGTTGCTTCCGGTTCGGTCCGGTTTGCGCGAATAGGTAGCGGTGACGCCGTGACATCACTGAACCGGTTCGCAGCGTCCCGGACCCGGGCCCACCCGCGTGCCCAAACTCACCTTTTTTTTCCGAAAACCCGGAAATTAGCATTCTGCGCATGCGCAGAGCGCTTTTTCGGCGATTTTTTCAGAAAAAGTTTATGCGCATGCGCGATAGCGCGCAAATTGCACGCACGCGCATGCACGAAGAGAACTGGTAGTAAAGGTAAGTAGAACCCACCCCTGGTCCACTGACCTAATAACTGAGTTATTAATTAATTATTAATTAAGGAAAGAGAACTTGTTGGGGGAATCTGATAAAATGTTTAGATCAACTGATGAAAGGTAGAATTTTTCCATTCTCAATCAAATTTAGATTGCCTTAAGGGGTATGTTGAATTATTTGCAATTTGTGGGAACCTAGTTTGACATTTCTAGGGGATTCCAACATGTGTTAGATTATCACCAACTATCATAGGGCACAGTTTTTTAATTTCACCATTGTCTTTTAATGCATTCATTAACACTTCTCCAAAAACCCAAAACAAAATATGTTGAACATCATCCTTTTACCACAGAACAACTCTGTGAAATCATTTAAGCTGCCCTAAAGACGCTCATGGCTGAATGTGTGCTTAAATGGATCTCCCTTGTCTAAATCCAATCAACTCATCAGCACAGTATCTCTCATTATGACTGTTCACAGAACATGCCCTTAAACAATCTGTCATGCACAGATATTCCACAATAGGAATCATATACTGTAGCTGTTTTGTTTGAATCTTTCTTCTCATACTCCTTTCTGGAGCTAAGAAATTACAATTATTAACTTTAATTTTCAAATATGAAATGCAAAATTAGATTTTATCAACATATTTTAAATGCCTCATCTCACTTCAACACTTTGTGCAAATTAAGAAGGCAGAGATTATAATAAATACCAATTTCTTGTAGCCAACGAAGTGTGCCAACCATAAGGGCCACAGATTTAAATTACTAGAAGTAGGATATGGAAAATCAAAGATAGGATTCTGTACCTTTGGACAGCTGCGATAACAGTCCTGAATAGCCAGAGTGAATTTGATTAGAACCATTTAATGGCAAATCTGGCCTCTTATTATGCTGATAAGGATGATTTCATATGACATATATTAACAAGACTATTTTTTTTATTAAATAGTATATGCTAACAGAAGGATCTAATTCAGAAATCACTGAGCTCATTATTAAAGAAACATACTAAACTTCTTTATGTTAACTTGTATAAGAAGTATTAGGCAAATTCCTAAGACATAAAGGGAACAAACTTGCACTTTTCTTTCCTTGTTAAATTATCTTATTATTTTTTCCAGAGAAGAATTCTGCAAATCCACAGCCCTCTGCTGGCACTGTTCAGCATTTTATAAGCAAAAGGGTTTATAATAGAGTTTGACTCCCACTATTACAACATTTAATGTTTCCTTTCCACTGGCACTATATAGAAGAATTCAATTTCAGAAAAATGATCTTGAAATACATTAACAATTATTACCTTTAAGAACAAACTAATCAGAAAAAAATAATAAAAAGAAAATTTATATGGTAACAGAATGAGAGGAGAAAGATCTTGTAAGTTTGCAAGTTGCGTTAGGAGTTGTGAAAGAAACACTTAAATGATTTAGGACAGTATATTATTTATTTCCCAAATATATACCTGGAAGGTTCAGTGAAAACCACTTCACTTAAAGGAAGTTTCTACAATAATATCCAAAAGGTATTTTGGATTAATGTAAATTAAAAATGGTAAGAAAATCTTAAAAAACTTAAATTTTAAAGACAGTCATTGTTACTACTCTAGTTTTACTGGAGGATGGGAATATTTCAGTTAATTTATTTTGCTTGAACAGGAAATTAGCTTTAAATGAGCAGTAAAAATAGATCATTCGGTTACAATTTTTTACCAATATTACTTTCCAACTTTAGAGAACTGAGAGAAGGACACAGATACGTGGATATAGTATGTATAGTGATCTTTTAAATATGCTTCCAGCTTTAACAAATGTATAATAAGACATTTGTGTTTTATTTTACGCAGGATGGCTTTAGTTGGCACTACATTGTCTTAGTGAATTAATGGTGACTATAAAAATATTGTTGATCATATTCAGTTATTGTGTTCTTTTCTGAGCTGGTGAAGACTTTCATTAATGGGAAAATAAAGTGCTGATTTTCACAATTTTCTTTCTCTTGTGCAGTATTTCTCACTGTTCTAAATGTTCATTCAGAAGTTTGAAGGGAGTTGCATGGAGCTACAAAGGAAAGGAAGAATCAGCAAAATGGAGTTTCCTCCCACTGTTGGTTGCTAAAGCATCTGCTGGATCAAAAAGCCTTCCATCAATAGAGAGAACATTTTTGAACACTACTCACAGTGAAGAAAAATGTGTTGAAATTTCTAATATATCATTTCATATGAAAACACAGATAAATTGTCAGTAAAATCTGTAGGATATTATCCACACTTTAAATTCATTAAAAAGAAAAAAATAACAATCCACTCCCTTTTCAAACTGAATTTCCAGTTCCAATTTCCAATTGGTTCTTCTCAGCCAATTACTCTTCCTTCATATATTTGTTTTGTGATTAAGTTTGTGTTCATTGTCTGGAAGACCAAACCATTTCAATATATTTCATTCCAAAAACTCACTTTATATTCAATCCACATTGATTTACCACTACTGATTTTTATCCTGTTACTTCTTGTTTTACCACACAAAAGATCATTTGAAGGTGGCAGAAACTTTGAATGTAATTTACCTTATTCTCTGCATGGATTGGCCCTGTGCAGTGGTGAAATCCAATTTTTTTTACTACCGGTTCTGTGGGCATGGCTTGGTGGGCATAGCAGCAGAAGGATACTACAAAATCTCCATTCCTACCCTACTCTGGGGCCAGTCAGAGGTGGTATTTGCTGGTTCTCTGAACTACTCAAAATTTCCGCTACCCGTTCTCTCAAAATTTCTGCTACCAGTTTTCCAGAACCTGTCAGAACCTGCTGGATTTCACCCCTGCCTCTGGTACTATGTAGGACAGATGGGAAAGAAGCTAACTATCATATGGCAAGAATATGAGTCAGTGGTTAAATGAGGAGACCCAGACTGATCAGTAGCTTCACATTGCAATGAACAAGGAGATACATTCAATTTGGAGCTAGTATGATTGCTGGCTGAGCAGGGACAAAAATGGCCAGAGAAATGCATTTATTTATTTATTTATTGAATTAATTTTATTTATTTATTTATTTATTGTCATTTTTACAAAGTCAGCTTATTGCCCCCAACAATCTGGGTCCTCAATTTACCTACCTCGAAAGGAGGGAAGGCTGAGACAACCTTGAGCCTGGTGAGTTTCGAACTTGCACTAATTGCAGGCATTTGGAACTAAGTGGAAACACTTAGCCGTGCACTAGCTAAGTGCACCACCGAGAAATGATTGAAGCCTGGTTGATTCAATCAATAGGAGTGCTGATTTACCAACAGCCTACCAGGTACTTAGGAGCCAAGGACACAGTGGCACAAGGAAACAAATATCAACAACTTAATAGCCAGCCAGCTATCAACATCCTAATTAACAACTAAAAGCCAAAACCAGGCTTTTAGTGTAAATACAATGTGTAGAACAGCCCAGTGCACACATTCTGGAGAGAGAGAGATTCCCTGAGGATAGGCTCCAGGACGAGCCTGAAAGCTTGGAAGAATAAACCTTTGGTCACAATGACTGACTCAGATTGGATCCTGCAACATTATCCTGGGACACATACCGTATATTTCCCTTCATTCACGAGAATAGAATAGAATAGAATAGAATAGAATAGAATAGAATAGAATAGAATAGAATTCTTTATTGGCCAAGTATGATT
>JANHFM010002091.1:184396-196244 GCA_032468115.1 Grayia smithii
TCTCTCTCTCTCTCTCTCTCTCTCTCTCTCTCTCTCACACACACACACACACACACACACACACACACACACACAAAATTTAAGCAAATTGCCTTGTTTTGGAGACTTTAGAATCACAGGCTAGAAGGTACCTTTGGTAGTCTTATAGTTCAACCTTCTGCTCATGGCAGAAGACCTCCTACATACGCAAGTTCACAGAGATCCCAGCTTTGGCTGCAAGAACTGCAGGCAGCCTTCCCCGCCACACACTTCCTTGCCCGAGACAAAGAGCCTGGTTTGGGCACACAGCATTCCATGACAGAGCCTTCCTGGGGAGCAAAGCAAGAACTTACTGATCCATCCTGGAGGCGAGCTCCAGAATGGCAGTGGTGGTGGTCCAGGTGGGTGGCCCTCAGGGGAGGAATTTTCTCTCAGGCCTCCCATCCATCAAGATGTTGCTTGATCTCTCGGCCACTTCTTGTGGCCCTTGTTGGTCCTGGGCATACCTTCGGTGCTCAGGGAGAAGCTCCTTGTGCTCTCCGGGTCAGCAGCTGTTTCTCTCTGCTGCTGCTCTTGCTGGGAGAGTGTCTTGCGCAGCACAGCAAAATTTAGTAGCCATGAGCTGCTGCTTTCCTCTAAGTCCCATCCGGAAAGCACTGCAGCAGAGAGAAGCAGCCAGGTTAAATGCTGTTTCTTTCTTCTGCAAGCCCACAGCACTTTCCAGATGGGGCTTACAGAATGCAAAGTGGCAGCTCATGGCTACTAAATTTTGCTGTGCTGCACAAGATGCCTCCCAGCAAAAGCAGTAGCGAAGAGAAACAAATGCCGGCCCAGAGAGCAGATAGAGCACCTCTCCGAGTGTCCAAGGCTCACCCAACACCAAGGGCTGGAAGAAGGGGTGCAAGATCTGAGAGATGACGGACATTCAACCTGGCTGCTTTTCTCTGATGCAGTGCTTTCTGGATGGGACTTCTTACAGGTAAAAACCTTACCCAAACAACTTTGGCTCCCCTGCACCCATACCTTCCCCCTGCATCCAAGCTCCCCCACCCCCCGCGGCCCTTCAGCCAAGTTCAGCAGGCCACAGGCTGGATAAATTGCTTTGGCTCAGGGGGGCATAGTTTGAGGCCAGAGAGGGGCATGTGGGTGGCATGTAGGTGGAGGCCACGGGGAAGGCCAGAGCCAGGGACTGGCATGTCCTCCGAGCCCCGACCCAAGTCGAAGGGTGAGCAGGCAGCATGCAGGTGGAAGGATAGTGAGAACCAAGCCCGAAAGGTGGTCGAGCCTCACTATGTCCACCCCGAGACAGCCCTTCAGCCAAGCTGAAGGGGCCTTCAGCTTCATGGGCAGCCATGGTGAGCAGAGTGGGTGAGATTGGCTGGGCCGCATGGCTGGCATGGTAGGCTGCAGTGAAGGCAGGTAAGCGGGTAAGGCATGGAGATCAGCAGGGGCACATGGTCTGGGTAAGCAGGCCAGAGAGTAGCTGGGCATGGGCATGACATTAGCCACCGGCCAAAGTGGGCGATGTGAGATAGGGTGGGGTGGGGCAGGCAGGGCCAGCCAATGATGGGATTTGTCGGTTTGCCAAACTGTGCAGAATCGTAACAACCGGTTCACCTGAACCAGTCTGAACCGGCAGCAGACCACCTCTGCTTATAAGTTCTTTTTATAATTAACACAGATTGTTAGCTAGCTATCCATTACATGAGTCACCATGTTTCACAGAGTTGAATAGTACCTTTCAAAGAAGTTTTAATGAGATGGTAAACTTTGAAAACACTAACTTAAAGCTCTCCATTCAGGCTCTCACATACAAATCCTTTGTGTCATGTAGAAATAAGCCTTGTCATTTTTAACACATTTTATTGGTAAGTTGAATCTAACTGAAATGCTTGCTGACAGACATTTTACAGGTGATGACAAGATTCTACTAATGCCTTACACATGATTTGCACATTTTAAAGAAACTTATTCTAGAATTAAAGCTTTGATTGCAAAATAATGCTATAAAAATATTCTGTGTTGAAATGTAGGGAAAGAAGCATGATGAATCAGAATCAGATTTTAAGTTTAACTGAAATTACTGGGACAAGTTTAGTGATGAATCTCTCACTTTAAAACCAACTAATCTGGTTCCAACTCATTATAAAATACGTATTCGGTATCCAGGGAAGTTCATTTACGTGGCTATCTTGTTGCACTCCTATTAATAGTTAATCAAGCCCAGTTATTTTGAAGCTTTGTTAAACTTGCTTTTTAATTTTCACAAAATAAAAACTTGGAAAAATATCAATAACAACTCAAAGTTGTTTTAAAAATCAATAGATTAAACACTGAAATCATATGTTTTTAGGGCAGTAAAATTTGTAACAGTGCAAAGGAACATATACATAAATCTCAGAAAACTTATAACATCTGTATGCATTTATTTTGAATATTTCTCTCCATAAATTATTTGTACAATATTTGTTTATGTGAAGGTATTAGTAAGAACATTATTATCATAAGTCTGAAATTGACTACATTTGTTTTTCATGGGAAATAAAGACCATCAACCAATCTCAAGTTTTATTATAAATCATTTTAAACGCTTTTCTCAACTTGTTCAAAAACTTTCAAACCCATTAATTCGCTTTGCCACCAAAGATGAAATATGTTCCAACTTGTTTATCTCCTTGCCAATACAAGCTTGTTCTGTTAGTATGTAGCACAGAAAACAAATAAATACAGTGCCTATTTCTTTCCAGTTGAAAATAACATATGAAAACATTAATCTAAACAGGATTTTTAAAGCTGGGGAATAGCCTGAAGTTAGGAGCAATGGTCATACATTCTGAATTCAGATCCTAGTATATACCAAATAGTCAAATTGGTATCTTAAAGCTCAAAGTTCAAAGCTGTAAAGAATCACAATACTAAGTCCCCCCCTCTGCCAATTGCTTTTATATGGCAAAAGATAATGAATACCAAATTGATTTCCATTAATTTGTTCCTCCTGCAATCTGTGAAAAATCAGTGTGGCAGAATTTTAAAAAGCAGTTGACACTTACATTGCATTGAGTGTATATTGAACCAACGCTGTGACATCTGGGACAGATGGCAAGCTATCCTCTATCTGTTTAGGACATGCGAGCCATCTTCTCTTTGGGTGAGTAGCTCCATTATCAAAATGTCTATCAAACTAATTTCTAGACAGTATATTGTTTTCTCTAAGTCTAGTCCATTATTTCATGTTGCACACTATATGATGATAAAGAACTTCCGTTTTCCTTCAGGTACTTGAAGAGTACTACTCCGTTTTCTCTAAAGCTAAATATACTTCAATCTGTTTGGATGGGTCTTTGTTTCTATTTCCACTGCCCTTCTCTGAACTTGTTCTGGTTGTCTGAATTGTCCTTAAGCTGCAATATCTAGAACTGCATATAATACTCAAGATATAATCTAAAGACTACATTGTGGAGTTATTTAATCTCTGGATTTAGCAGACGTACTTCTGATAATACTACTTAAAATGCTGTGGCTTTTCTGTCGCCATATCATAAAGCATATATTTAGATTTATTAACTAGTAATATTAAACTATTAACATTAAATAATTGTAACTATTGCAAAGCCATGTAATTCCTCTCCTTTCCCACCCTTGTATATATTTAATTTGTTTCCTAAGTGAAGAACATTTATTTTTCTTAAACTTTGTTCTGTTACTTTCAGCCCACACAAGTTTGTGACATCTACAAATCTAATAAGTACCCACTTATAAGTAATCCCACTATATCATCAATGCAGGCCATTGATAAAAATCTTGAAGAGTACAGAGCTTAGGATCAAATCATTTACCACTCTCCTTGATACCTCCCTCCACTTGAATATAGAATAGTTACTGAGCACTGTTTGAGTATGACATATGCTTTGATATACAATAAATAGTTTATATCAGGGGTTGGCAACTATGGCTCTTTATGACCTGTGGACTTCAACTTATAGCTGGCTCAATAATTCTGGGAGTTGAAGTATATAGGTTGTAAAGGGGCCATAGCTGTCCACTGCTGGTTTATATGGACACATGCAAATGCTATAAATTAATGAAGGCATACAGCAAGATCTCTGCCAAACTGTAGAATGACTAGAATTACATTTTGCCGTCTCATTTACAGAATTTATTTATACAATTATTTATAGCCTGCTCTCTCCCAAAGGATTCATGGAAGTTTATAATACAGTGCAGTAAAGATACACCAATTTAAACCATCAACTACCTAAACTAGCCAATTAAGGCACCTAGTATTTATTTTATTTTTAGCTATTGAAAAACATCAGCACCATTCTTATTGGGGGCTAATCCTAACCAATGACGAATGCTTTCGTTTACCATTGTATCCATTAGCCCTGTAAGAGGGCTAGGACACCCTTAATATGCCACTTGTCCCATCTCTGGCTTTCCCTCTCTGCCAAGATCTTTCCCACATACCATTACAATAGCAATAGCACTTAGTCTTATATACCGCTTCACGGTGCTTTATAGCCCTCTCTAAGCAGTTTACAGAGTCAGCATATTGGCTCCAACAATCTGGGTCTTCATTTTACTGACCTTGGAAGGATGAAAGGCTGAGTCAACCTTGAGCTTGGTGAGATTTGAACTGCCAAATTGCTGGCAATCAGCAGAAGTATTTGAAATTTTCTATAATTTTGTAAAGAAGAGCCTGGCTACATTAACTGTAATTAATTCCTATAGCTTCTTTTCAAACTTTCTAAGAGTAAGAATACTTTGATAGGAGAGCCAGAGAGGTGGTGGTTTTTCCATCATTGCATGTGTTTAAGCAGAGGCTAGAGTGCCATCTCTCTGAGATGCCTTAATTTACATTTCTGACCAAAAGCTTAAATTTGATGGTCTAAATATTCAATTCTGGCTCTATGAACCAACGTTGTTTTTCTAAACCAGCTTTCCACAATTTACTACCCAATATACATACTGGAAAACATGTTGGGAGGGAAATGATAAAAAATATAATCCATTGTTTTACTGGGGATGGACAGGGAAAATTGCTGTAGTGAAGGGTGAGAACATTAATACTAAAACACAAGGATGGTACCAGTTCTTAATTGTAATTGAGGAGTAACTTATTTATTCAAGTTGTACAAATACCAGCATTTTTATAATATAATGATATTGGAAACCATGACTTTGAATAGAGATTAAGGAGATTGATGGAGAAAAGCTATATGGGCTCTCAAGATTCAGAGAGCTACTATTTCATTAGGAGTAACATTGGGAAAGGACCATTGCATTCTAGGTTTGAGCTAAACAGTTGGGTTGGAAAAGTTAATTGTTCCACCTTGCCTCAAACTAAAGAATCAAAGCAAGCTGACTTGATTAGTTTGTCACTTCATTCTGATGGAAAAAGAGTTCTACAAAAGCCTTTTTTATTGTCACTCCAAAGAGATACTTCAACTGAATAGCTTTCTTATAAATCTGCATAGCACAGCCCTACTACATTAATGCAGAAATCCTGGAGGTAATATGTGGCTTGCAGAAATCCTGGAGGTAATATGTGGTTGGCCATCATACAAACAGGATGGTAGAGTTAGTTAGACTAGGACTGATGATGTTTGGGTAATGAAACATCTGTAAGGAAAGAACCAAGTTCAGAGAGCACCAAGGACAACTCATCTTTTTAATTTAGATTGTTTGGGGCTCTTATTTCTTGAAACTGCAGTTATTCTTTCAATAAAAAGCGCCAATAAGCGCTTGAACAGTTAGAAGTATTTACATAAACCTATGTATTAAGTATTATCATAAAGCAGTCAAAGAGCATGTGATGCTAAACAGGTCTAGCTCAATTACAGCTTGGCTAAAAGACTGGCTGTATAAGCCATGCTCAGTTTAATAAAGGGATAGCACAAAATGGATAGAAAAGAATGACTTAATGAAAATATCACTATTTTAAAGGATGGATTATTCTGGCAAGTAAATCTGCAGAAAATATATACAAAGCTGTGACATGAGACAGATAACTTCTATGCTGTGCCGATGCTGAATTTATTTGTTCAAGCAATGAAACAAATCTTGCAAGCCTGACGTCAAATAAAAGCCTGTTTTCTCTTAGTACATTGGAAAAATTGTTCATGCTTACGTAATGACTGCCCTCGTAGTACTGCCAAGGTCACTGTGCACATAGATTTATTTCCATCAAGGAATCAGTAATGCCTAGAGGCTGCTCACACTTATGCCAAAGTCATTTAATTTGTTCCTATTTTATAGTCAGATTCACTGTAAGAATGCTATTCATAACTTTTACATTCAGTATATCACTGCAACATCCTTTGTGAGCAATAAATTCTAAAATTAACATTGGGGGGGGGGGAAAGAGGCAGTAGAAATTTCTAAGTCAAGAGAAAAGATCTTCATTATATTTGCCTGGGTAATCTAAATAGACTGGAAAGGGAAGAAATAAAAAGGAAAGAAAATAAATTAAGTGTGAGACATGTTTAAATCCATGACACAACTTCAAAATACTACTTTTGCTGAGGTGGAAGAAGTATTTCCAAGTGGTGTCATAGTCATATGGTGGTTGGCTGTGAAGATTGACCTAGCCACATTCATTCAACCTCTCTCTGGTTAGTGAAATATTTTGATAATGTCACACAATTTGGACAGCCAGCATCTGCTTGAAATTTTACAACATCCCCATCTGCTTATGTCAGATACCAGATGTAAATAATATTTTTATTGACTACAACAAGGGTGCTTTCAAAGAGTATCACAGCTTTTAAAACATTAGCTATACTAGTCCTTGCAATAATTCTGTAGAAAGAAAACTCTTGCTAAACAATACCCCAATCAAAAAACTGCCAGAGCCATCAATAAACAGCCCAATCAAAGAATGTCTTAGACCTCCCCCACCCACACAAACAAGCAAGTCACTAGAATATAAACTGACAGCAAACTGCACTCCTTATAAGCACTGATGATGTTACCTAGTTAAGGTAATGAAACGTCTGCAAAAAACAAACAAGCTCAGAGAGCACCAAGGACCCTTCATTCTTGCTATTATTTATAACAATAAAAAAAGGCTGATGGTTGTAGAGATCACACCAACAACCAAGTTTTGTTATAAAGTGGAAAAGGAACCATAAGGTAACAATCTACTGTGCACATATCTACACATTATACCAATCTTTATCTTTACTACACAGAACATTTTCCAAAGAGTATTTAGCAGCATTCAGCAAGGACTGATGGAGAAGCTAATGGTAGATTGGGCTCTATATGATTAATCCTTTGTGAAACGATTTGGCAGCATGGTGGGTAGACTGTAACTGCACCATAGACAACTCTTTTACAGATTGTAGTTGTAACTATCCAAAAGAACTGCATATGAATTGACCTTAAGAAACAGTCTGGTAGTGTTGATAAGCAATGGGAGATAGATAACACTGAAGTAGGCTACAGTATTATATAAATTTACTAGAGATGTGGAAAGCATTACAAAAAGACACTTTGAAATAGAGGCTTCTCCATAATAAAGCCACTGTAGATACCCCACACGACGGGGTGAGCGCCTGTCCTCACCCCCAGCTCCTGCCAATCTAGCACTTTGAAAGCATGCAAATGCATGCTTTGGTAGGAAGGTAACAGCATTTGGTGATGTCTTTCTGGCCATATACTTGCAAGACCACCTTCTGCCAATGGCATCCTCCCAGCGCCCAGTGCGCTCCCACAGAGTCGGCCTCCTCAGGGTGCCATCAGCCAGACAATGTCAACTGGTGGCCCCCAGGGTGAGGGCATTCTCTGTGGGTGCACCGACCCTCTGGAACAAATTGCCCATTGAGCTCTGATCTCTGCTCCTTCCACCGCAACCTGAAGACGTGGTTATTCCACCAAATGGGCTAGGGCTGACTTTAGTTTTAATTGGTTTTAATTGGTTTTTATTTATTTATTTATTATTTATTTATTAGTTGTATTTATATGCCGCCCATCTCCCAGAGGACTCTGGGCGGCTCACAATACACAAACAAAGATAATCAATAAAACAATCAATATATCTTATTTATTTATTTATATCTTATTTATATGTTTTATTCCTATTGTTTTTATTGTGACTCTTAATATGGTTTGTTGTCTGTTTTTACTGTTGTGAGCCGCCCTGAGTCCTTCAGGAGAAGGGCAGCATATAAATTGTATAAAATAAATAAATAAATAAATAAAGTGTCAGTGTGATATGACAATTCAGGATATCATTAACTTAGCTATAATCTTGTGAAGTGAGGAAAAAGGACACATTTGCTGTTAATGTCAAACAGTCTTTGACATTATTCTGCTCAAGTGAAAGTGGCCCAAACAAATAAAGTAAGGCAAATAATAAAATTCATAATTATTTTATTGCCAATCTAGAAGTATATTTTAAAAACTGCACAACTAACAAAGCAAAATGTAACTAATCAGAGCAGGAAGTCAGTAAGCCATAACTATTCTGAGCTATGGTGGTGCAGTGATTAGAGTGCAGTACTGCAGGCTATTTCTGCTGATCATCGGCTGGGAGCAGTTTGGCAGATCGAATCTCACCAAGCTCATGGTTGACTCAGCCTTCCATCCTTCCAAGTTAGATAAAATGAGGAGCCAGATTGTTGGGGGCAATATGCTGACTCTATAAACCACTTAGAGTAGGCTATAAAACACTATGAAGCAGTATATAAGTCTAAGTGCTATTGCTATACCTACTGCTTACTGCTTTGTCAGTTAAATACCGGAGCTGAAAACAAACAAATTGAAGGATTTGTTTTGTTTGGTTTCTTTTAAGTTTAATTTATTGAGTAAAACTCTTTAATAACGTCTTTGTGATTGTTTGCTCCAAATAATTATGTGCCAATTATTTCTTATATTAAATCATTCTACTTACCATTTGTACAGAACAATCAATTAAAATTTCTCATAACAATTATTTTACACATATTTGCGTATATTTCTCAATTTTAGAACAGATAAACATATTTTTCTAATTTATATATATGCAAAAAGGAATTAAATGAAGAAAGAGAATTAATCAAAATCTGTACTGTTGTCGGGTACTATTATGCACAGTCAGACAAATATTTAGACTGGATTTTGGATTTTTAATACATCTAATTCCCAAGGACCTGGATTAAGCAATGTTGTTGTCTGATAATGTTAAAAGTATCATAGCAGGATATAAACCTATTTTAAATAAAGCTGCCTTTTAAAATTGACTGATGGTGATTCTGTCAATGGTGATGGTATTGAAGTATTGTTCTTATTGTTGCAGTGATACAAGTTAAAAATAAAATATAGCTTTTAAGGATTCAGAATGTTTTCCTCAAATGCAATTAAACTTCTAATTTTATCACTAATATTCTGATGATTTTATGATACCCTAATTGACACTGAACAATGATATCAAATACGATACTTTATAATAATGTAGGAACACTTAAATGCAAAAAAAAGGAACTAAATTAACCTGGACATGTATAGTTTTTATGATTACAATTTTATATATCTATTTAAAGATATATATAAAGTGAGACATCATATTTAAGTAAAGTGCTTTTTAAAAAACACAGGGAAAAATATGTTAATCTAACATAAATGCACTGTTTCCAAAAAATCTAAAATTTAAGTTTGGGTCAACAAAAGTTACTGACTCATTTACAGAATGAACTGTGAGGCAGTTGACAGCACATCTGAGGAGGTAACACCTCTCTGTCTCACTTGGCCTGAATTTAGAAGCTGGCCTACTACTGTTATCTGCCCTATATCCAAATAATCATTTCAGAAAGTCAGAATTTTCTTTTGGACCAGTAACTCTCTTTGTCCTCCCTGCTTACAACTGACAGAACTTTTACACAGTCTGTCCTATCCAGTCACTTTTAAATAGTCTAAAACAGTAACCCCTTGCTTTTTTATGTTCTAACATTTTCATTTCTGTTTTATGTACATGTTTAAAAATGTACATGTATAAAACTTTTTTTAAAAGGCATCATGTTTAATGTTGTTAATTATTTAATGCTGATCAATATAGCTGACATTATACTATATCTCACTGTCCCATCTGACTTTATTGCGATGGTACAATATTGCAGGATTCAAGGAGTGTCAAGGATTGTGATGCTCCAATGACAAATCTCTTTCAATTTGATTTTTTTTTTAAAAAAAAGCATCACCTCTACCCTAAAAAGGTCTTGAGATGAAGGCATGCAGACATTTTCAGAGTGCACTATAGACATATACTGAATCAATCCAATCTGATTTATCAATATTTGCCACCCTGCAAATGTCAAGTAATCTGCTTGCATTACAGCTTAGATATTTTTCCATGTATTTTAGAAAAACATCTTTATATTTCATTAGGAAGTTGAATTTTTTGGATTAGTCTATCAAATTAACCATGCCATGGACTGAAAGAAATGCTCCTTTCATAAGTATAATCCCATAGCTTTCTAATGTATCTATGAATGAGTGTGGTCTCCTTAGTGTTATGTTTAATTTAATTTTATAAGCATTGTATTTTTTGCTCTTCCCAAGTGCCTTTCTTTTGGCCTCTGCTATAGTGTAAAATAACCAATCAGCCTTCCTAAACTGCCAGCATGCTGACATTGCTAATTAATGCGGTCATAAAGTTGAGAGGGAAGAAATTCTGGGAGGATGTTTTTGTAAGTTTCATTGTCTGTAAATCTCTTTGTTTGCACATGCTGAATAACTGCCATTTGTTTGGAGGGGAAATAAATAAATAACAGCCGCTAGTTACAATTTCCGGACTGTTTACTAAGCAGGTGTATAGGCTGGGTTTAATCCTCTTCAATGCTTTTAAATAATTTTTTGCTGACATCATTCATTCTGTACCTCTTCAATGAATAAGCAACAAATAAACTACATGCCATAGAAAGCTGGAGCACTGGCGGTAATTACTGCTAATAAAATTAAACAAGAAGCTGCTGATTTTTCTGGCTCAGCAGCATTTTTGTCGGCAGTTGTCCAACCACATACTTTTCTCTATCAAAAGATGAGAAGCTACTTATCTGATAATATAGTATTCAAAAGGTAGATCCTACATTTGTCAGAATCTATACATGGAGTAAAATAAATATATTGGAGCTTGTTTGCCTATTTTCAGCCATGAGAATGGTAAAGGTTTTGCTGCATATCCAGGATGTCCTCTAACCCACTCTGCAGCAGGTTCATGTTGCCATACAAAATTATTATTCCCTTCACTTTTGACCAATTTATTGACTTCTTTTGTCCAGCTTCAATAGACATCTTTGCTGACAAATATGAGAAGGGAAAGTCATAAAAGGCTATAGAGCTGACTGGCAGTACAGAGAAGGAATATGTGCTCCAACCAGCTTCTCATGTTCTTTGTTACATTGGTTTTCAAAGCCAGGACAAAAATAGAGGACAATGTAAGATCCTCATATAGTCATTCATAAATGGTATGATGAAGGCAAAGGGCCTAGCACCCCTGCTTCAAGAGAGAGTGAAAACATTCTAGAATTATTACCATAGGAATAACCCATAACCACATAACCAAATAAAAATACTGCAGAACTGATTGATTGATTGAATGAATGAATGAATTTATATTGCCACTTATTTGCAACTCAAGGTGGCTTATAGAATAAAAAACCTTATTTAAAACAATAAAAATAAACAAACAAATTAATATGACCTCTCAGCGGCTTTCGATATCATCGACCATGGTATCATGCTGCAGCGGCTGACGGGTTGGGAGTGGGAGGCACTGTTTTGCAGTGGTTCTCCTCCTACCTATCGGGCGGCTTGCAGTTTGTGTGGGCAGGGGGACAGAGGTCGACTTCTAGGCCCCTCTTATGTGGGGTGCCTCAGGGGTCGGTCCTCT
>JANHFM010002091.1:208511-219347 GCA_032468115.1 Grayia smithii
GTGCTTACCTATAAAGCCCTACATGGTATTGGCCCAGGGTACTTGCAGGACCACCTTCTGCCTTCATCCCACCGCCCAGTGCGCTCACATAGGGCTGCTCTCCTCAGGGTGCTATCAGCCAGACAATGTCGGCTGGCAGTGCCCAGGGTGAGGGCATTCTCTGTGGGCGCACCAACCCTCTGGAATGGGTTACCCACTGACCTCCAGACTGCCCCTGACCTTTGCTCCTTCCGTTGTGACCTGAAGACGTGGCTATTCCAACAGATTGACTGATGTGATCAGGTTTTTAATTTGGCCTATTTTAAATTGTTTTAACTATTTATTTTAAACTATTTTTAAACTTTTTATTGTATCAATTTCTTTTGTGAGTCGCCCCGAGTCTCTCGGGAGAAGGGCGGCATATAAATCAAAGTAATAAATAAATAAGAAATAAATAAGAAAATAGAAAAAGATGCAAAACAAAAGAAAAAAGAGAAAGATAAGAATATAATAAAGAAACCAAAAAGAAATAAAGAAGTGACTTCCTACCCTCATATAAACAATTTAGTAATTGTTCCATATCCCATCTCTTAACTATAAACAAATCCATAAAGCATTGTCATTTCAGTCCAGGTGTCAGCAAAAGTCCATTAATTGTTATCAGAAATAACAACATATGTATTTTAACATTGATGAAATAAGCCAACTTTATATTCCTTCACTTTACTTCTAACAATCTTAATCTTTAGTCCAGGCAAACAGATTTTTTTCTTGTTTTCATCTCTTTTTACGAAATTCTTTGAAATTTTGACAAGACACTTTTATAAAGCCAGTAAAGGAAAATTATCCAAATTACTCTCTTGATGTACTGTATTGTTTGTATATCCCTTTTAATTATTAAGACATCAGTGGGTTTCTTTGTATGTCCAGTGTAGTTTTACTTTTTTCATATCATTTTTGTAGCCTGTCATTTGTAAATCCACTTTCAACTCAGTCTTTTAGACACTCTCTAAATAGAAGAGATTTTCCCTGTGATACTATTAAAATTACTCAGAAAAATTGTTGTATTTTAAGAGGAAATAATAAGTTATTAAAATTGTTATACTTGTGCTGAAGTTGGGAAATCCTTCCTTCCTTCCTTCCTTCCTTCCTTCCTTCCTTCCTTCCTTCCTTCCTTCCTCTCCTCCCTCCCTCCCTCCCTTTTCTTTTGTTCTTTTTCTATTTCTTTTTCTATTTTTTCTTTATTTTCTACAACTTTACTTTGTATTTTTCTATTTTGAAAGTTTTCATTAGTTTTTATTGTTGTAATTATAATCTTTGATAAAATTTCTATTTTTAAAAAAGAAAAGGATGCTTTACTGGGTATACAAAACAAGTGTTATTAATAGAGAAGAAAGGTCACCATCATCTTTCCTTGCAGATTATACTGCATACTGTGAAACAGCTGGATAAGAAAGAGAAGACCACACATTCTTTATAAATATGCAGTTCAACTTCTAAAATACTGTCCTGATTTAACATATTTGCAAAGACTGACCTTTCATATGCATTTATAGTATAAAATGTTTGGGCAAATGTCTACTCTAAATTATGGAATTTTATTTAGATTAACACAAAGGTCAGCTCGGTATAACCCTAAGAAATACTGGGATTTGATTTCTAGGAATGAAATCTGAGTTAGATTCAATCTGCTGAAAACGTAACTGAGCAGACATTTGACCTCATTCATAAAATAGTACTTGATCTATTGCTATAGAGGTGGTACTTGTTCATTATTATATATCACAAAATCCCCAACTCTCCAAACTGCAGCAAGTACAATTAAGTATCTAGATTCTCGTTGACTTTAAAACTCTGGGATCTCTCTAGCCAGCATGAAATTCACATTATCTTCACTCCCCAACTGTGAAAATGAACACTTCTGCTGTGTCTAAAACATACATACATATATATCCATTTTCATTGGCAGCACAAAAAAAAAAGTCCCAAGCAAAATAGAAACTAGCTCAATAGTTTCTTTCAACTAAAAGAAATCGAATGACAAGAAAAATCTGCACAAATGAATAATCAAAACAGCAGTATGATAAAAGCTTTTTAGAAATCACATCAGCCCAAAGTGGAATATCAACATCTGTAGCCGGATACTAAATTGTAGCTAAATTTCCATCATGTACTTTCATCCTTTCACTAGTAGACAATTTAAAGTTTTGGTACAAGTCATTTTTACTAGTTAATATTGCTGCACAACTCATGGATAATTTTATTGTGAAAAATGATTCTGTCTATGCTAGTTGTAAAGACTGTTTCACTAGAGTGGCTTTTCCTCTTGAAGAATAACATGACTAATATTCACAATGCTTTTTTTTTTTAAAGTCTTGGTGTATATTTTATCAGATCCCTGGTAGATACAGGAGAGCAACTAAAATCTTACCCTTCAAGTGGAGGCCAAATGAAGTGAAAAAGTTAAGCAATTACAATAGTAACAGCACAAGAAAGATTCTATTAAAAGTGGCAAACAGCATAGCATAACCACAAGGGCATAAACAGTATTTTAATGAAATGTCAAAGTGTCAGAACTTGTACGTGAATGCTCTATGCTTAGGTTCTTCTCCAAACATCGGACACAAGGTCATAAATCACAAATCATGACAGATGTTTTATCCTCCCCCTTCCATACACACATAAGGGTCTTTTCTAGCAGGGAAGGACCACTTTTTCTCCACCTAAAATTGCTTCCCTTCAATACCTTGGAATGTAATACATCTGGTCTTGGAGATGAGAATTCATTTAAATAAGCTCAGTTTTCTCTTCCTCTCTTCCCTATGTATCCTACATTGCAGCTTTCTCCTTACCCCAGTAGCTAATCAGCTGGGGTGCCATTTTCCTTTGAAGAGAAGACAGACATGAAATGGAAGTTTAGAAGCTTTTGACACTGATGCATTGATTACCAAACACTTTCTCCTTGCAATGGATCTACAATATCTCCTTTTTAGATTGTCATTAACATACACAAAGATACTTATGTCAAAGCAGGAGGAAGGGGATGTTGAAGGCAGTATCTGTCACAAGCCTCATCTCATCCTCAGCTTTATCTTTTCTGTCAACATTTCTCCACGTTTTGGAGATTATCTTGTATTCTTCTTTTGTTTTATTTCCCTTGTAAGTGTCCCTTTTCTCTTCTGTTCAGAGAGTTTTGTGTATATCCACAGTCGCTCTTTAGTTTTCTTTCATTTTTTCTTCTTCTTGGGAAGATTGTTTGTTATTGTGAGTTGAGTGTCTTAGAATTTCTGAATTCTTCCTGGACACTTTTTCTGCTTATGGCTTTGTGCCACATTCAGCCTGACCTATCTTCCCTGAGAGTTCATGAAAATGTACTCTTCTGAAGTCTGACACGATGGTTTTTCTCTCTCTCCAGACCTCCTTCCTCTGGATATCACAAATTTAAAGATACATGATCATTTTCCCTCAAGGGGATAGTTACTTTCACATCTTCTACCAGTTCTTCCCTTCTGCTTCAGAATAGCACATCCTTTCTATTTTCTGGCAAATGAAGTTGCCAGCAAGAAAGGAAGAAAACACTGTTGGATCTCTGAGTCTTGAAAGGATTAAATTTCCGGCAGTTGTCATAATAATTGAAAGCCATGTTAAGGACTACAATTGTAACTGTCCTTGAATGTGGAAATAATAATGTAATGCTCAGAGTCAATTTTGTGATTTGTGAGATGAAAGGCTATATAAATCTGATCGATAAATAAATAACAGATGTGATGAGTTGGGTAATCATACAAATGCACATACAAAAACAAACAAACAAACAAACAAACAAACAAACCACAACTCCTGGCTCTCCAATCTGGCATTTGACTAGGTTCACATATTAAGGCCTATATTTTAAAAGCATATTCCATTGAATATACAATTGCTTGGAGACATATAACCTGGCCATCAATCTAGGTTAAAAACCATAATCACTGGGCACACACAGCATACTGGCGAAAATCAAAACCACATTATGACCTACCATATTGTGTGAACTAGCATTCTATCCTGTAATTACCTATAACTTTTTATTTGGTTGCTTGTCCAGTAGACATATCTTGCATTCCTACTCTGCTTATCTGATGACAGCCATTTGACAGCAAACTTCTGTTTTTATATCCTCAAACAGTAGAACTTCTAAAGGGTCCTAAAACCCAGCAGGTTTTGTACAAAAAGAAATGGTATTCCTGAATTTATCTCAAGGGCTGGTTCTTCCTGTATAATAAATGGGATATTGGGGATATTTCCATGAAGTTACTGCTACAATATCAAAGCCATCTATTTCCATTTATATCACATGCATAACAGTTAGACCAAATTGCTTCATCCTTTCTTCTTGATTCAGTTTTATAGATTGACCACCTTTGAATTTCATGTTTAAGAAACTGAGCTCTGAACTGAAACTGGGTTTTATTTGTGCCTTCAAGTTAATTTGACTTGTGATGATTACCTGGAGGTATCCTTATAGTCTTCTTGAAAGGTTTTTCAGAAGTGGTTTGCCACACATCCTTCCTAGCGCTAAGACAGAGTGACTGGCCCAAAGTCACTCAAGCTAGATTCCTGCCTAAGAATTTAATTCTAAGCACCTGGTCTCCCAATTTCCAGCTTGATGTCTTTACCATTATGCCAAACAGGCTCTCAAGTCAAAAGACACACCAAAATAAAATTATCAAGCCACTGGAGTTCGTGAAGTACTCTTTAATAAAGCTAAAGATTACTGAGTCCAGTTAGTGATCTTTGTAATTTGTGGGACATAATTTTATCTCCTTATGGTGCATTCAAATCTTCAGCGATGCAAACAAGTCTAGGCAAGTTTAGACCAGTTTAGGTTAGTTTGTATAGTTGCCTGATTTCAAGGGGTGTTGGAATTGAACTCAATTATATTAGCACTGCTTTTCCAGCTTTCTCTATAGGCAGGGACACCATGTCAATTAGTGGGGCAGCTGTCTTATGCACTGTGGTTAAAGTTTGCATAAGTTCCTCTAACGTTTTCAATAAATCTTCCTGTTCACAGCTTGGCAAGGCTCCAAAGGTGTCAATTAATTTTGCCTCCAGCGGTTCAGCTGCAATCTGTTCCCCTTTCTCTGCCTGAAATTGCTTATCTGAATAAACTTCTTCCTTATTTAAAAAAAAAAAATTATTAAAACTTTTACCAAGTAGATAAAAGCTAATGCAAACTGAGAAGCAGAAAGCATGGAAGGAGGAAGAAATCAAAGAAAAATAAAGAAATGTACAGAAAGTTGAGAAAAATAGAAAACGAAGAAAAAAGCATGAAGTGGCTTCCAATATTCTTCATAGCAGTTATAAGAAGAGGTCTACTTAACTTCTCTAAGTTACACCATATTATTCTGTCTGCTTGTCAAAACTATGTCTCATTCGTTTTATTTTTATACAAAAAAAATCTAATTTTGCTTTCAGTCAGCAATAAATGTAGATATTTTTTCTTTAATCAAAGAAGATAATTTATCCATTTTAGCAAAATCTGTTAATTTCACTAACCATCATTTTATAAAAAATTCTATTTGAATTATAACACAATATAAGTGTTAATCCTTTTAACTATATATTTTCCCATTGACAACTATATATTTCTGCTAGTAATTGTTTTCTTGATTTGGGTTTAAATTTCCCTTAATAATTTTCTATCTCGGTATGTTAGCTTATCTTTACCTGCGATTTCTGCTTCTTAAACTGAGAACCTTAAAAGTGTTTTAGGGCATAATCTGGATTAATGTTTATCCAATAGATATCGCACATTTAACAAAATCATTTTTGAAGTCAACATTAACTTTATCACACAATAAATACCCATGCTATCCAAACCTCAGGTTGTGATCTTCTAACTGTAAAAGTCTCTTTTTCTTTATTTCATTATTTCATCCAAATAAAACAACAAGCAGTGAAATACAATTTTAAATCCAGTAGACCAGTGGTGGGTTGCTCCTGGTTCTGTCCAGTTCTATAGAACCGGTAATAAAACCGGAGGGAGATTCTGCCCACCCTCCCCGACATCATCACGGGTGATCTGTGCATGCGCACGTGCGCTCCTGTTGCGAGCTGGAAGTAAAGGTAAGTAGAACCCACTCCTGTAGTAAACCTCATCTTCCTCTTTCCTTTGCATCTTTACAATACTTTATATTTAACTTTTTGTGTTTTTTCTCTTTCCTTACTATATAAAATTAGATATATCTTTTTGCTATTGTTCTAGTTAAGAACAATGGTCTAGTCTAATTCTAGTTAGTTAAAATTGTCTATATTCTGTTTATGCAAGTATTGATTCATTTCTTTCTGGAAATATCTTGACCTTTTTATAAAGCATTATTGTGCAATACTGATGAAACACTTATTGCAGATTCACATTATCTGTTATTACAGTATTTGCTTCTTGTAACTTTAACATTTATTTCTTTCCTTTTCTTTTTTCTTTCCTTTTTTCCCACAACTTTATTTGCAATTTCAAAATTTCTTTGTTTTTCATACTTTTTTTCCATCTCTCTCACTGCTAACATAGGTATTTGCTTCTGTAAAACCTTGAGTTAATGAGTGGTGGTTGGTATCCCTGGAAATTATTCTTTCTCTTTTTTATTTCATCCAAAATCACTTGCATTATGTCATGATTTTTAAATTCACTACAGCAGGGGTGTCAAACTCATGGCCCGCAGGCCCAATGTGTCACACGATGGCCATGCCCACCCCTGGTTTAGTGAAGGGGAAAAAGTAATGATACGTCACATGATGACATGACGTCGCGAGTTTGATACCCCTGCACTACAGCATTGTAGAAAATAACATCTTACAAAAGCTTTACTTTCCTCTCAAACCACCCTCACTTCTGTACCTTTATTAAGATTATAAAAAAAAAATCCTAAAACATCTTTTCATAATTTGCCACCACATTTCTTTTTGTATTAACATCTTATTCAATCTCTACCTAAAAGATCTATTTTTTCTTTTAAAAGTTAAAGTCACTGGATTATGCCTTTGGTAATATCTCCACTTTATAATCATTATTAGCCAAAGTCTTATAAATTCAAATTATGTCTATTCTTGAAAAAAAAGATATGTCTTTCAGAAAAAAAAATATTATTTTTAATCACAATCATTTTTATATTTCCATGCATCAGCAAGGCCCAAAATATCCTTTGAAAAATAAAATAAACTTTGCTAATTTACCCTGTGATATTTTAATTTCTTTTCTCAGAAGCTCTATATTTTTTGGAGAAACCACTCCATTCCACTTTCCCAGAAGACACCAATTTTCATATGAAAATACCAAAAGTTTATCCATAAGTTTATCCTACACAGAATTTTCTTTGTTTAAATTTATATGTCAGAAAAAAAGTACTCTTTTCTGTTATGTAGTATTTTTAATTGGGGTTTCCTTAACAACAATTACATCTATATTGTCACTCCTCAGTCTGGTATTAAAATGTAGAACATGATCTTTTGTCTTCTTCCTGATAAAGTGTACAAAGTGTACAGTTTTCTAAAAGGAAATTATCATGAAAATCATAGCCTTTTCTCCCTCCCCATTTATATTTCTAAATGTTACCAGATCATACAGTTCTTCATGCAATGTCCAGAAAATTCTTGTATTCTTATTTTGATGTTTCTTTTTTTTTAAAAAATGAGAAGACATCAAGAGTTCAGGTCTCTTTTATAGCTATCACTTTGGGTGGCCACAGACAGCTGGCAATGGTCTAAATTAGGGGTGTCAAACTCAAAGCCCATGGGCCAGATCCAGTCTGCAGGGTGCTTAGATCTGTCCCATGGGGCAGGTCTCGAATTAGCAAAGGACTGGCCCACAGTGCCTCTGCTAGCAAACTGGGGCATGGGTGGGGTCCACAACTGCTTTTGACCTCAGGAGTGGTCCAGGAGGCCACCCAGGAGGCCGTCCAAGCCAGGGGTGAAATCCAGCAGGTTCTGACAGATTCTGGAGAACCGGTAGCGGAAATTTTGAGTAGTTTGGAGAACTGGTAGTGGAAATTTTGAGTAGGTCAGAGAACTGGCAAATACCACTCTGGCTGGTCCCAGAATGGGATGGGAATGGAGATTTTGCAATATCCTTCCCCCAGGAGTGGAGAAGAAATGGGGATTTTGCAGTATCCTTCCCCTGCTACGCCCACCAAGCCACACCACACCCACCAAGCCACGCCCACAGAATCGGTAATAAAAATATTTGAATTCCACCACTGATCCATATCATTAGATTGGGTTTCTGTATTAAACAAACAGAAGTGTATTTTCTAGTACAATTTTTGTGGCTCAGTTATTGCAGGATGAGGAACATACACAATAAAATGTATTTATTTCAAACATTTTAACTTATTTCAACTACCAGTCTGTCTAATGCATGGGTGAAATCCAACAGGTTCTGACAGGTTCTGGAGAACCGGTAGCAGAAATTTTGAGTAGTTCAGAGAACTGGCAAATGCCACCTCTGGTTGGCCCAAGAGTGGGGTTGGAATGGAGATTTTGCAATATCCTTCCCCCAGGAGTGGGGTGGGAATAGAGATTTTGCAGTATCCTTGCCCTGGAGTGAGGTGGAAATGGAGATTTTGCAGTAACCTTCCCCTGCCATGCCCACCAAGTCACACCCATCAAGTCACACCACTAAAAAATTGTTTTTACACCAGTAAAAAAAAATTGAATTTCACCTTTGTCATGTATGATATTCCATAAATATTATACAAAGACTTTAAAAAATGAAATATTCAAGGGCATATTGCCGTACTTAAAATCTTGCAATAAATCGTGTAATAAATATATTATGTACTTTAATATAAACTATCAATATGTGTTGCTCAAAAAATATAACAAAGATAATTGATAAGTCAGGCTGTTAGATGTGAGACGTTTTCTTCTCATGTAATGATCTCAGAGTCCCACAGCACACACACCCTTAAAACCAGCTTATCTGAAACCCTCAATAGTGGTGGATGAAGAGAATCAAGGAAGTTTCTCCACAGTGGTGACAGGAGCGATAATGCTAATGATTTTATTTTCATGCCATTCTTTATCTTGTAGGAGTCCATGGCTAGAACAGCATCACAGACTATAAAGATAAAGGATCTCTCCTAGAGAACCTCTACATGTCTTCTTGTCTATCTCATCCTTAGACAGACTTTAAATAGCGCCACAATGAGTTAACTATTGATTACTGTCAGAACTTCACAAGTGCCAGTGAAAAGGTCAGCCTTTTCATTTGTGCTTGTTTTATGTGATGTGATGAATAAAAAGTGAGTCAAGTCCCCTTCAAATAGAGGTCAACTCCTAGTGAATACACAGACACATATGGAAGTAACTTGTCATTGCCTCTTCCAAGAATCTTTTTCAACCTTCCAATCCAGCCTACAACTCTTAGATTCCCAACTGGTTTTCGATTCAAGTCTTAACCTTGACAAGTTGGCCAGATAATGCTGCCTCTTAATGCAAATACCAAATAACAAGTTTGATCTGTTTTCTGCAGGTTCTCAGGCATCATTTTGCCATTTGCCTCTCTGACTTTTTTCCCCCTTCTCCACTCCTTTTAATGCAATATAAAATAGGGTTTCTTCATATTTGGCCAGTTAATTCTCCCCAGAAAAGGAATCAGCAGTAGACCATTTAAAAACTGCCCTGTGCTTAGCTCCAAGGAGCCTATGAATTTTTTGGGGGGAACTAGTGACATGGATTATTTAAGAAATGGCATATTATAGGTTCTTTGGTATTAAGGACATAAAAGATTTTTAAAATATAGATTTCTAGCCATTAAAGTCAACAAAACAATACTAAAAAACAGTTTAAAAGTAGAATCACAGAAGTCAGAATTAGGCTTACTATTATTATTATTATTATTATTATTATTATTATTATTATTATTATTTTATTTATATGCTGCCCTTCTCCCAAAGGACTCGGGGTGGCTCACAAAAATTAAAAATATGATCACAATTAAATAAAAGTTTTAAAATAAACATTTACACACCCATTTAGATAAAAATAATGAAAAAACCCAGATCACGTCAGTCCAGCTTTTGAAACAGCCACGTCCTCAGGTCCCGGCAGAAGGAGCGGAGGTTGGGGGCGGTCCGGAGGTAGGCGGGTAACCCATTCCAGAGGGTCAGTGCACCCATTTATCCATGATTTATGCAGTGGTACATCAGTGCATAAGACTGTCTGTGTGCATGTGTGTGTGAATGTCAAGTATAGGTTGCTTCATTTTTCCTCAGACATAAAGAAAGTGAATGTATTTCATAGCTGATCCCCAGAGTGCATATCTCAGACTGTAACGATGCTACCTAATGAGAAAAATTAGGAAATTTGCAGAAGTATAATTTGAAACTATATAGATGCTTCCAACTGGTAACTGTTCTATTTTTGGAGATGTATTGTGGCTGTGCCTTTTAGAACTCCTATAACATCAACTGGAATTCCATTATTGGCAAGCAATTACCAGAGAAAGTATGCAGAGAATGTAAACAGGCATTTGCCATGAATAAGTGAGCATGAAAAAAATGGTTAGTGCTTTCATAGAGAGGGCGAAGCATGAGAAAAGAACCTGCTCGATTTGAAGTAGGAGTGAATATAAATTCTCTATCAGCCTCCTACTATTCAGTGACTGTCAACTGTCTGTAATGGCTCTATTTGAATATTATAATAAAGATTTACTACCTAGTTAAGTGTGTTCAAGTCTTTAAGAAGTCTTTAGTCTTATTACACTAGGACACTTTGAAACCCTAATGTAGGGGTTTGGGCTTTAGGCAGGGATGAAATCTAAATTTTGTTACTACCGGTTCTGTGGGCGTGGCTTGGTGGGCGTGGCAGGGGAAGGATACT
>JANHFM010002091.1:255208-271249 GCA_032468115.1 Grayia smithii
TATTTTCGTTGCTACTTCATAACTGTAATTTTGCTACTCTACATGTGTGACTGGTCCGCATAAGTACATTATGGCGCTAACCCCATCACATACACCTGTATTTGTACGGGGTGTTTGTGATGGGGTTGGTGCGATGATGTCATCATACCGGGTACTCGTATGTGGGCAGATCTGCATGTGGGCAGACCCTCCTGGAGATGGATAGAGGAGTGGTGTCTCAGTTCCTAAGACCATCAGAAATATGAGTTTTCCGATGTTCTTAGGCGACCCCTGTGAAAGGGTTGTTCGACCCCCAAAGGGGTCCTGACCCACAGGTTGAGAACCACCGGTCTATGTCATCACCAGGGATTGATCTCAAGTTATGGGCATTTTTTCTAGAGATTCTTTTTTAAAAAAATAAACCTTATACTCAGTAGTGGGTTTCAAAACCCTTCGCTACTGGTTTGCTCATGGGCGGGCGCTTCTCCTACCGCTGCCGCTACCAGTTTGCATGATATGGGGTGAACTGGTAGCAACCCATCATTGTTTATAATTTATGAGTTATTTCTGCATTTCTGCAGTAACGTACTTCATACCACCGACAGCCGGTATTTTATCAGCTAGAGCATTTACTCTGATTTGGAGCAGTTTATAATTGCATCAATTAATTCATATCCATATTAATGCTGTCACCTGCTGGCTACAGTGTAAATGTAATATCTGTCATGTGATGAATGAGCATTCCTCAAGCACTCTTCTTAACCATTATATATTCTCACACCAAAAAGTTACTTTTTACAGCATTAAATAAAAACATTAATTCCCCATTGTTCCCCAGTTTTACTTCCTAGTAGTCTTTGAAACAAATGTTATCTTATTAGACAACAATGTTTGAAATGTGAGACAATGCTTCAGATATGGATCTAATCAGTTATCCATCTCCTTCCTAGAAACTATAGTCCAATGGGGAGTCTGTTCAATACAGATGCAGAGGAAAGCACAACCATCGAGTTGACAGGAACACATTTTTCAAAATGTCTTTTCTCTTCTTATTCAACTGTCAAGGAGAACAAACACATTGTCCAAAGAAGATTATAAATGAGCATGTGTCCAGCATTTGCATATTTATGTGTGTAAGCAACACATGGACATGGAACATTCTGGATTCTGGAGTTCTGGGTGGGTGGGGGGAAGCCCTAATGCTTAGAGTAATTCCCTTAATAAAACTGATATTCTTAATTATAAATATTTAGAACAAGGGAATAATAGCAGAAAGATATTGAACAAGAATATGGCATAATATATAGCACAAAATGAATTTGTTGTCTTCAGAACCTGAAGAAACAGTTGCTGTCATTTGACAATTTTTAATTAATGTAAGTACAAAAGAAAATTCCCTAAAATAGAATGTAGCATATACACACTCTCACAAAGAAGACGGAACTTTTTAAAATATAGCAGCCATTCAATATTTAGAGCAAAGGTGTCCAACCTTAGCAACTGTAAGACTTGTGGACTGTCAACTCCCAGAATTCTCCAGCCAGCTGTGTTGATTTAGAGTTTCAAAAGTTGCAACAATGGCCTTGAATTAAGCCTTGCATTCATATAGATGGCAAAAAAGTTGAGTTAACAGGTTGCGACCTAGTAAGAGCTTTGCATTTTGAACCAAATGCAGAGAGGATAAAACATTATTCGAGCACAGCCTTTTCTTTGCAAAACCCAATATGGTCAGCAGACTAAGCTATTTTAAAAATGAAGCTGTTTTCTTCTCAAGTTCCAAATAAAACGGATAGGACCCCAGAATCAATCAGAGTTGGCAACATGCACATTTAATAAATAATAATAATATTAATAATGATCTCTTTTATTCATTAAACATAAAACTCAGTCAACTGAACATTTAAAAACGTATCACAAATACCATTGACTGATGCTAATGGTTGATATGAATTGCTGCCAGCGTCCTAGTTATCAACCAAGTATCTTCTTAAAATATACAATGTTCCGAGTAGCACAGTTTTTTGCAGTTCCGCTGGTGTTATTGCAGGAAGCTGCAATTTATTGATGTATTTTACTGTTGTTATTGTTATTATTATTAGTGTATTCATTATCCTGAGAAAGTAGCATAAGGAAAACATGACTCCAAAATCTCAAGCTTTCTTTGCATGTTCCTTTTTCTTTGATGCTATTATAAAAACATGAGCTGTTTTTTGTTAAATGGTGGTAAGTTTTCAACCTGCTCAGAACCATGAGGAAACATGATCCACACCATGTATTCAACTCAGGGGTGGGTTCTACTTACCTTTACTACCGGTTCTGTTGATGCACGTGCTTTGCATGTGCATTGGAGCGCAAGTTCGGCGCACGTGCTTTGCACGCACGCACACCGAATGGGCACTCCACACATGCGCAATAGCTTTTTGGGGGGAAAAACCCTCAAAAAAAGTGTTCTGCACATGCGCGGAACGCGCAGAGCCCCAAGAACGGTAAGTATGGGCACACAGGTGGGCCCAGCTCCCAGTCATGGAGAACTGGTTCGGTGATATCACAGCGTCACCGCTACCAGATCGCCCGAACTGGGAACAACCCACCACTGATTCAACTAAGAAAAAAACCCAAACCTTTGCCTAGAAAAGACTGGGTTACAGATCTTTATAAATAGCCTCCTTTTCCTCCTCACCGTGCAGAGAGCAACAACTAACTGAACTAGAAAAGGCTTTCTAAGATTTAATTTATTCAATTTAAGTACCATCCAATTCCAGAATGACTCTGGCGGCTCACAATATAACAAAAAGAATAAAAGACAATTAAATTCAAAACAAAAACAGAGCCAACAAAGACATAGGATAAGAACAAAATAGAGAACAAGATGGAGAATATGGTCAGCAATGCCAAGGTATGTTTGCTGCTAACCGCACAAAATAAAAATGGATAATAGTACATAATGTGGGGAACATTGTTGTTGTTAGTCATGAAGTTTGTCCGACCCATCGTGACCCCATGGACAATGTTCCTCCAGGTCTTCCTGTCCTCTACCATCCCCTGTAGTCCATTTAAGCTTACATCGACTGCTTCAGTGACTCCATCCAGCCACCTCGTTCTCTGTCGTGCCTTCTTCTTTTGCCCTCAAACTTTTCCAGCATTAGGCTCTTCTCCAGTGAGTCCTTCCTTTTCATTAGGTGGGCAAAGTATTTGAGTGGGGAACATAGACCCTGAGAAAAGAGATTCTAGTTCCTGGTGCTACTATTGTGGTTGTTGCCACCTCTTCCCCAGTTCCCTCACACATCAATTGAGTGATCATGTTGTCTAGATATCACCAAGACTACCATAATGGCACAGTGGTTACAACGCAGCATTTGCAGGCTAACTCTGCCCATTGCCAGGAGTTCGATCCTGATCAGCTCAAGCTTGATTCTGCCTTCCTTTTTTCTGAGGTTGGTAAAATAAGGACCCAGATTGTTGGGGACAATATGCTGACACTGTAAACTGCTTAGAAAATGATATAAAGAACTATGAACTGGTATATAAGTATATAAGGCTAAGTGCTATTGCTATTGCTATTTTTTAAAAAAGCCACTCTTGGTATATCAAGTAAAATCTAAACATTCTTAAAGCAATAAAACAATGAAACTAAGAATCAGCAAACAATTATCATTCAAAAGCTTTGCTTAAAACAGCAAAGATGTTTTAATCAGACACTTTTTTTTTTTTAAGTAAAGGTACCTCTTAGAATCCCATGGTAAATTTACAATGCAAATAGGAAGATCTGAGCAGGAAACAATTGGCAGACTTAGGCTAGGGTTAGACTTTTGCGTCACTGCATGTCAGAAAATGTATGTCTGTCATTCAGAGACAGTTGCATAGCCGTTGCATTTATACTTCCGCGAATGCTAACATTCTGGCTAGGGACTGTTAAAAAAAACAAAGTACAGAGATGTAGAAGATTGCAGGAAATGGAAATTAGTGAGGAGGACAATTTTTTGTGTGAAAACAAGTGGCAAAACAAGCTGGAATTATATGTCCTCTGGGCCCAGGGTCTCTGCTCTTTGTTTTCATTTTATTTTTTAGCCTGACAAACTTGTCTTGCAGTTGCTTCCAGTTTTCTTTGCATCTGTCTGGGTCTTCCTCCAAAGTCCTTCCAATTTCCCTCCATGAATCAGCTGTTATCTTTTGCTTTTGTAATATTTATCCATTACATCGTACATATGTTTATGTCTCCTCACTTTGTCAGCAAGTCTTTCTTCTAGCTACTCCATTTTGTCATTCACCCTGCCTTTCACCCAACTCCCAACAGGAAGTCAGATCAACCTATCACTATGCAAGACACGCCATCTCCACATAATGTGTAGCTGAGATTTGGGGTGTGTGCACATCGGCCTGTTTGTAACCATCTGCCACCTACACTTACCCATCAATCCCTTTGCAGGGTGGGTATACATTGATGCCTACGCATGGTTGTGGAGTAATTTAAATCAAGCTTAAGCCAGAAGAGTAAAAGATTTCCTTCTGCCTGTTTTTCAAAAGTGAGTTATCCCTTTCCTAAAAACAGCTTACTCAATAGCCAACATTCATTGAGAATACTGAATGAAAACCCTCCTTTGAAATTCTTAGAGGATAAAAGCCATGGTGGCACAGTGGTTAGAATGCAGTATTGCAAGCTAACTCTACTCATATTGCCAGGAGTTCGATTCCTTCGATTCTGACTGGCTCAAAGTTGACTCAGCCTTCTATCCTTCCAAGGTCCTTAAAACAAGGACCCAGATTGGGGGGCAGGCAATATGCTGACTCTGTAAACCTCTTACAGAAGGCTGTAAAGCACTATGAAATGGTATATAAGTCTATTGCTATAAGGCAATCCTAGAATACCAGCCACTATATACATGACTAAGAATTCTGGGAATTAAAATCCTTACACCAATTTGGAGAAGACTACCATTCCTTTCTACAGGGATGCAGTGGCTCAGTGACTAAGATGCTGAGCTTGTCGATTGAAAGGTTGGCAGTTCAGCGGTTTGAATCCCTAGTGCTGCATAATGAGGTGAGCTCCCGTTATTTGTCCCAGCTTCTGCCAACCTAGCAGTTCGAAAGCACGTAAAAACTGCAAATAGAAAATAGGGACCACCTCTGGTGGGAAGGTAACAGTGTTCCATGCGCCTTTGGTGTTTAGTCATGCCAGCCACATGACCACGGAGACGTCTTTGGACAGTGCTGGCTCTTCGGTTTTGAAACGAAGATGAGCACCGCCCCCTAGAGTCAGGAACGACTAGCACATATGTGCAAGGGGAACCTTTACCTTTACCATTCCTTTCAGTTGGGCCCAAAAAGAGATCAGGAGTTTGTGCATTTTCATCATGTGAAATGTGCTCCAAACAACACACATGTATAAACCCATCTGAATCATTTGAGGTCTGTAATAAACTGTAATAGCAAATGTGCATAAGCAATATACAGTAAACCCATAACTCGCCCAGAAATACAGGTGCCCCTGAGGTGTAATCCTATCTAATCTGAAACACTAAAGGAGATACAAATGGCATGTCTGTCCAAATAATACATATTAAATAGTTTGCAAGGCAGTGTTTCCACACACTGATATATTCCTAAATTAAATGCCAATTAAAATTCAGCTTTAGGGCATATAATTTGACTTACATTCATCTAACAGTCAAAACCTCTATATAGAAACATACACTTATCTGTACACTATCCTCTTTCAAAATATATAGACTGCATCATCATACACATAAAAAAGATCAATTGATACAATATTAAATCACCATCAAGTAAACAATAAAAAATAAGCTTAATTAAAATAAAATGCAAATGCATGAAGCGAAATATTTGATCATGGGTGTAAAAATGTAAGTTGAAGCTGTAGTTGCTGACAGAAATTCATGAAAATTTATAAAACCTTTTAAAAACTAAAATACTATTGTATCTTCATCCGTATCACACTCGTGGCTTATATAACAGTTTTAGAATTGTCTTATTCCTTATAATCTATGAAATTAATATTTTATGAGCAATGACATGTACAATGCTGTTGAACACTAATGGATTAGATTAGTGATTATTTCTTTGTGTGACTGTATATGTAATTCAAAGTAAACAAATCCTCTTTATCAGCAGCCAAACTTAATTTTGACTTTTGAGATGAATCTCAATCTTTTATATTCAGATTTATGAATAAGTCAAATTACTCATTTGACCTATCTCATATGGAGTACTTAATTATATACTAGTCAATATTCTTATATGACATCACTGCCCCCTTGTGTTAAAATAAATACATTTCGGTTCTAGCTGAAATTTAAAAAACATGCTTCACAACCAGGGTTTGTTTTTTAACTTATAAAATGATTTTCTACTTATAATGATTTTAAAAGATCCTCTATTAGAGTACAAATTAAATGAGAAATTCTTCTAAAATAAATAATTTAATCTAGAAATTATCTTTCATTAGTTGTGGTGGTGGGAGCTATTTTTGTACAATGTACAATGTCTAAAAATATTCCTAAATAGAAAAAAGCAAAACAAATAGGTACTATTTTAAAGAGGTTTTTAATTTTTAGAGAAAAAAATTGAAGAAATAAAAAAAAATAAACATCAGGTGAACCAAAAGCATCTCTATTCTCTTAATGGTCTTTGATTTTAATCAGGAAAAATTTACTTTCACTGAACAGAAAAATCATAGTCAGTTTGAGCTGATTCTTCAGATCTCAGAATCATCTTGCCATTGTAATTTTGTCCATCTACCTCTTCTCTTTTAATTTCTTTTTTCTCAGCATTAGAACTTCTCATTAGAACTGGTCATGATTTCATTTTGTGGTTGTTTTTAATGATACATTTCTTCCTCCTCCTCCTCTTTGCAACATCCCCATGATCATGTGATCAAAATCCAGATGTTTGGCAACTGGTTCATATTTATGACCTTTGCTGTATCCCAAAGTTATGAGATCACCTTTTGTGACCTTCTGACAATGGGGAAACCAGATTCCCCTAACAACCAAATTACTAACTTATCAAATGCAGTCATTCACTTAACAACTGTGGCAAGAAAGGTCATAAAATGGGGCAAAACTCACTTAAGAAATATCTCACTTAAAAACAGAAATTTTGGGCTCAATTGCGGTCGTAAGTTGAGACTACCTGTACATATACATCAATAGGTATAAAGTTTTCACACAACAGTTTCAATAAAGGAAAACAAGTATTTCCTTCTAAATGTCCAAAATATCAAAAATAACATCAGGCCTTCAACCTAGTAATTGTGACCAGAACAATAATTATTTTAATAAAGAGCTAACTCCGTTGCAGCAGATGTTGTGGAAAAACCGCTTATCAATAAGCAGTTGATTAATTTTGATATGGGAAAGAGTGGTTGAGATTTCTGAAATGAAAAACAGATGGTTTCCAGATAATGACTAAATCACCAAAGCTTTGTTACCCTTCACTGACTCTTCTTGTTGCACTACAATTAAGGCCTGCCTAGCTACTTATGGGCAAGGGAGCAACAGCTCTTTGTAATGATTGGCTCATTCCTGTCAATTCAGGGAGGAATTCCAAATGAAAAAGTCATTCTGAGAAATACTCCATAAATTGCCTGACCCGGATATGCAAACTCAACTCCATAAAGTATTCATGGACTATAGCAATCCAACCTTAATAAACCTGTAAATCTGAAGACCCCTCTAATCTTTGAATTTTATACTATTACATGAAAGACTACAATGAACACCTTTAAAACCAGTTAGATCGTGTGCAGTCAAGTGATTCTCTAATTTTGGAAAGTGGGCAAATTGGTACACAACTGAAATTTCTTCCTTAGTTACTATATTATTTATTATATTTATATGCCGCCCATCTCCCGGAGGGACTCTATATATCATATGGGACTCTACTATATCATATGGAGTCTGGATTTTTACAGCATGCTAAGATTGAAGCAAGGAGGCCCACTAACTCCCTACAATATAAGGTTAGCCCTTCACTATATGAATGTCCTTTCATAAATCACAGAATGCTAAATAGAATTTAAGTCACTGTTCGTTCTGCCTTGGGAACATGGTTATGCCTAGGCTAGTATGCCTGTTAAACTAACAGAAGTTGCATACACCCCATTGCTAAGACACCTCATAGCTTCTTTGGTTTGGATTTAGCCTGATGTTTGAACACAATCTATCCTGGTTTAGTCAACAAGCTGTGGTTAAAATTGTGACAATGTCTGAATCCAGTTCTCCCACTCCTTGTCTCTCTCTATATGGATGCACTTTTTGGAAAAACACCCCTGGAGAATATGTCCAAAATGTATTAAATATTTCTTTTGAATTCTAACTTTAAATCTGAACTTACATTTAAACAAAATGGGATTGTTGAGCAAATTACCAATTGGTTAGTGGTGCTGATCATCTGTCAGAGGAACAAAATCCATAGCCCAATATGTTCCATGTGTTGTGGAGAATATTCACAGGGTGAGTGAGGAAACAGGCATAGGGCAGCAAGCAAAGTCCTGTTGAGCTAGCAGAAGTCGACTTGCATAACACCGCATGTAGTTCTCACTTGCTAACATAATAAATATAGTACTCTAAGCCAAATGCTATGTACATCACAGCCAAAAGCCATTTCTCTCTTAACACAAAAGCCAAATCCACTGACTACAGCAATATAACTCAAATAAATAAATATGAAACGTTGCACTTCTTCTTATCTCTCCTCCAAAACTTTTTGTGACATCCAAAATAAGCTAATATTTCAGGACAAAGAACAAAGACAGCCACTTCTTACATTTTGATTAGATGAGCCCAGCACTTCTGAATAAGAAAGCACTTGGATACTCCTTTAATTACCACCAATAAAAATATACTGCTATTTAGAAAACATAAAGCATAATATTAATTTACACTGGGAAAGAAGCAATGTGTTTACTACTTAAAGGAAGTGGAACATCTGCATTTAAATGTTACTGCAAAGTATGTATGTGATGCGTTCATCACATATATAACAAGGAAACATAATTCATTTACTTTTTAAAGGTACTTTGTGAATTCAGAAAATAGCATTTATAACGATTTGATATTTGGGACACTGATACAACAATATCAGTTCCAGTATTGATTCTAAATAAATAATTAATAAAGCTGAACTTAATGACAGGGTAGCATGGAGAGTACTTGCCTATAAAAGTTGCCAAGAGTCGGACACAACTAAACAATTAAAACAAGAACAATTGTGTGATAAAATTTCAGCTATAGTTCCTAACGTGAATCACATTTTGAGTTTCTATTTATGAGGATGTCCTCATTCACATTTCAGCGACTGCTCTTTTAAAGGTCTCTGTTACTCTATTCAATTTTGGGTACACTTTCCCCACCTTTTATATTTATGTATATGCTTCTATAGCCTCCTGCCTTTCTTCCGTTTCCATAAATGAAGTAATTTTCCTCATATCAACTGCATCACAGATTTAAAAAGGACACATACTGTAGTGACTTTATCAAACTACTATACAGTATGTGATTAGCCTTGCAAGAGCATTGTCTAAAATGATGGATGAAATACCATCATTCAGCCAAAATACAATTAAACAAAAAAGAGTATAAAATTAAACCTGCCCTTAAAGCATTTGAACATATGATGGGGGAGCGTGTCACTTCCTCCTGCGTGATCTTTGGCTGGGTGCCTGCCTGCTTCATACTTCAAATCCTTATGGCCAATGAATGATAAAGTTGTCTGTGTTCAAATCACAATTTCAATGTTGTTAGTTGCAATGTAAACAGAGTACTGGGGACAGCAGGTCAGTCATTATATCTGACCACTTGAAAGTGAATAAGCCGTATTTGCTCAGACTTTACAAGACCTTTAGAAATAAGAGAGGAAGATAAAAGCAAGAATCATTTACAATATGAGCTATCCAGTCAGTGCAAACAAGGATCCCAGTACATAGATAAGTACAAATGTTTGCTCTGAGCACCATGTACTTTTTAAATTCAGGCACTGTCTCAAAATAACAGATGTGACAGACAGCCTGCTGATTCTTAAGTAGCAATAAATGTTGAAAAAGGTAACAATAATGCATTCTATGCCACTCCTTTCAAATAAATCTAAGCAACTTACAAGTTCTATACTGTATCCTCATCATCACATTACATAAAACTAATAAAAGCGCATACCCAAGTTGAAAACTTAAACACCTGCAATAAAATATTTACTGCACAATGCCTGTATTTCATCCCACCTTTCAAGAGGGAGACACCTGCTCCCCCACTTCAAGAGGGAGTTTGACGGGGGTGTCAAACTCACGACCCATGGGCCGGATGCGTCACGTACTGGCCACACCCACACCCAGTTTAGCGAAGGGGAAAATGTCACAATACGTCATGTGATGCCACTGGGACACACTGTGAGTTTGACATCCCTGTCTTAAGAGAAAATTCTCACTCTGGAGCATCACAACATCTCACGAGAGATGAAGACTTTTAGCATTCAGTACAACCTCTGCACACAAGTCTTGGACAAAATATTCCATTTGTAGGAGGCAGTTCCATAGATAACCAGTCCACAAGCCATACAAGAAATCAATCTATTCCCCAAATTTGCTTCATTTGAAAATTTAAAAATAGCAAAAGGTAAAAAGGTAGCCCCTCTTTGGACAGTTTAGAAATATGAAATATAAATAAATATAAATAAAAAGAAATACTGGCATTTTCATGGACCCAACCATATTTTGGAGGGGCAACATTGCAGAAATGGGTTACCAGTGATGAATTTTCTGATATTTTTAAGCTCCTTGTTCTAGATTACAGCCCTAGGTTTCTCTGATTAATTGCAATACTTAGCTCCTGAACATAGACATGGCCAGCTGGTATACATAAAATAACATATATGTCCTATTACCTGAAGATGTATCATTTCTGGAATTAATAATGAGAGTAGGCTATGAAAAACATACAAAAAAATTTGTGAAAAAATACGAAGAACATTATTTTAGCAAGGGCGTTTAACTCACATCTTTTGTTTTCCAAAAGAAATATCTATTTTCTGAATTCTGAGCCTGAATTATGAGAATAGAGCCTTTGAAAAATCACCCCGTGTAAATAAAGCAAAAAACCCCCACTGTAATCACAGACTGAAATCTAGCACGACTGAAGATGTAGTCTAAATCATCCTTTACCTGTCTATTGTAACTATTTATTTATAGGATTTATTTTGTGGAAGCATTAAAATATGATTCCCTACTTGAGTGGCACATTTCACTCAAGTCACACTGCAACAAGCCCCAACGATTCTGGAGGCTTTCAAGAACAGACTGGACACCATTTGTTTGAAATGGTATAAGGTCTCCTGCTTGAGCAGGGGGTTTGACTAGATGACCTCCAAAGGTCCCTTCCAACTCTGTTATTCTATGACTTCTAATTCCAAAATAACATGCCACCATCATGTACCAGTCTTGCAATACAAGATGAAAGTACATACATTGCAGCTTTTATATCATGACACTGCACACATTTTACCATTTGTTCCCTGGCAGATGCCCACATTTTCACTTACCAGTATATCAACAAAGCAAGACCGCAGGAGATGATATCATCATCATCATCACCTTTTAATGATCCAATAATCTCTTGCGGGATGGAGCCTGGCCAACTGAATGGAGCTAGCAGAGTGTTTAATGGCCGGATGCCCTTCCTGTCGCCAATGCAGAGTTTTGTTCAGGAGATATATTCTCATTGTGCCTCTACCTAGGATGGAACTCAAAGCCTCCTGATTATGAGGTGAGAGCTCCATCACTAGGTCACCGCACCACTCCACCACAGGAGATATAATAGGCAGGAAAAATGCAAACGGAAAGGAGTACTAAATTTAGGATATCTAGCGTTTCATGAAGCTCTAGTACTTATATATGCGACTAGACTATGGGCATTTGTGGATTAGTGGGAAAAATTACTTGTTCTTTTTTTTCTATTTAAATAAATTCATACATATTTGTATACCTGAAGAACAATTTTTCTTCTTAGGAATTTTTAGAAGAATATTTGCAAGGAGAAATAATGACTTTTAATTCCTATTTATATTGCTTGTTTTCCATACTGGAGGCTCTAGCTGCATTGAAAATGAACAATATTTTGGGGGGTTAACTGGGGGATTATCTAACAGAGAATATTGGATCTCGATTTGCTTCCCCTGATTTTACTACATGGGGGAAGTGCTAAGAAAAGATCCCTTTGCTTGCACCTTAAAATCTTTATACAAGAGAGGAACCATGGAGCAGATAAGAGCATTCTAGCAGTGCAATCCTGCCCCAATTATTTCTCATATATTTTGCTGAAATAGAATTTGCTTTTAAGGGGGAAAATCACATTGCTCCTTCAGTTTATTTGCAGAGCAGCAAACATATGTATATCAGCTATCTATCTCTGCAATCATTTTTCTGGCAGCTTGTAGCTTTCTTGGTTCTTGTGCTTTGATTAAATTCCAAGGAGAACTGGAACTTATACAGAACACCTCCCATAAAGTGTTAGGTGAGATGGGCAGGAGAGAAAAGGGAGGGAGAGAGGGAGGAAGAATTTTCTCAGATTGGGAAGCGTGTTTTGAGTTATGCAAAGCTAAATAATAGAAAACCACAATACTACCAGTAGCTGTCTTTATCATTTCCACCAATTAATGAAGCTCAAAAATTCCACTAGGAAACATTTGAAAGAAATTTTCAAGCATCTGAAAGGAATGGAGAAGAAGAAATCGTTTTTTTGTAAGAGAAATAAACTTGGGAAAAATTGCCAGGCAGATTTGACCACGACATTACGGGAAACATCTTAGTCATTGAGCTGCTCTAAGACAACTCAGGCTAGGCTAACTATTTGTCATGTGTATCATTTCTTTTTATCTCCAAAGAAGAAGCAACACTTCCTCGTTGTATATTCCAATGACTCTTACACACAGGAATGTTGGGATAGAAGCGTATGGATATTTGTTTTACTTATTAATGAAATTTATGTGTAGTTTATATGAAATTTCCATGAGATAAATTTGTATCACAAGAAGTATTTTTAATTGATAATGAATTAGTACAACAAAATGAAGATTCCCATACTCTGTAATGCAACATAGTGACTTGGGAAAATATTTTGGGGTAAAATATAACAACAGAACTTTGTCAAGTGAATTTCATAGATCTAGGTAACAATTGTTGCAATTAGCTGAGGTCCAAAATGAAATACAGACCTATTAGTATAAACAAAAGCCTCTCCTTGATACCACATTTCAAAATCAGGAAAACACACTCATAAATTGCTGCGCATTTGCACCAGTAGTCTTATATTGAATCATGTCATAGATTCTTCTGCTTTCACCTTTCCAAATATGCAGCCCATATGCTTAATAAATACACCCGAGTTTGAAGTAGAGGGACTCTGGAGACCTCTTAAATTGTGACATTTTCACAAGGCCGCTGCCAGTTTACTGTTCCTTATTTTCTCAGATACCCAATGTACTCGCAGTGCCATTGACAAGTTTGAACTGCACAAGTTTATCAATCCTTTCAAAGTGGAAACAGATATTTTAAACACATTCCTTAATCTGACTTATACCAGGCAAGTTTTCTAATGGTGCAGTAGGTAATCAATATTGTTGCCAGTTGATTTATATTGCCTGTCAAGGAGAAGTAATTTTATGCTTTCAGGTGAAACCTGTCTGCAGATACTCTTGACTAAGCGCATGTCTCCAATCCACACAGCAGCTCTTGTGCACGCCTTTGTGGTTATGGAATCAGTTTCTTTCATATATGCTCATTTCCAAGGCCCATGGGGCATATTAATTTATATGCAGTGCTGCAGTCCAAAATTCAACAGCACATTATTCTTACCAGCTGCAGCTGGGCCTATAAAATATTATTCAGGGTGATGCACCTTTTATACAGCATGGATCAAGCTGTACAAAGCTGCATTTGATCTGACTTTGACACGTGAACCAGTTTATGCAGGTTAAGCTGATGCTTGGGTTATATATCATGAAATACTTTAGAATGTACATAAAATGTTCCATAACAAAGCAACTTGTTAATTTTGAAATGCTGGTTTTTCAGAAGTTTAGAAGGACACAGATTAGAATTAAATGAAGGAATATTCAGACCAGACCATAAAAAAGCTCTCTGGACCAAAGTCTTTAGAACTGTGCTACTGTATTGTTACTCTTGATACCTGAAAAACTTCCATCATGTAGAATTTTGTAATCAGTAACCACTTTTCTGTGTATTATATTGCAAATGTGTAATCTACGCAAGGCGGGCACTTTTCTATTTGTATACAGATAGATAGATAGATAATTAATTCATTGCAATATTTTCAGTCTCTAAGAATAGATTTATGATGTTAATAAGGTCAATCCGAAAATGTAAGAGAGGGCAGTTTAGCCAAATGCAGCCTAGAGACTTTCATTAAAGTTGAGCAGAATATTCAATCATCACATCTAAGGCAAGTTTCTATATGTCCCCTACCCCCTTTATTTATTATGATTTGTAATCAATACCAATTTTTTATCTCTCCCAACAGATTAAAGAAATCTGTATAAAACTGTGTTCAACAAAGGACAAAAGCCTTGGCCAAAGGATTTTGAATATTACAAAACTGACGTTAAGATGTCAGAAAAGAAATAATTTCAGTCTGTTCCATTCTCCAGCACGCTTCCTGAGGACTCCTTGGATGGGTAATTTCCTCAGCGTAGTTGGAGAACTGAGTGCCAATTTTAAATCCTAGCCATGCCTCCTCTGCACTCCAACTGCCAGTTCGTTTCACTCAGTTGAGTTGAGGAGAACGTGTGCTATTTGGCTTACAGTAGGATTCCTTTATTTATATCGATTTCTTTCTTTTTGACTCAATTTTCTTGCTGAATTGTCTTTTGTGTTATCTGGACAACCGGCTCTGAGGCTCCAGTCCAGTTCCAGTCCTGTTTTTTTCTGTGTTACAGGGTGATTGTTTTTTTTCCCTTTCACTTGGGATAGCGCAGGCTCCTTTTGTTTGTCACTAGTTTGTCCTAGTGAGTCAGCAGCAATGCACTTTCAATATTAATTGCATGTCCTTCATCAGAAAGCAACACAGTTTGATTTTGTTTTGTCTAATCAAAACATTAGTTTCACATTAAAAACAATAGCCTAAAGATATTTTGCACAAGTTGTTGGATATGCAAGGATGCAACGACAAAAATCAAGCTTGCTCCATAGGCTACCTGGGAAATTCTATACAACCTTGTTCTACAATCACAGTTTATCTCCTTCTAGCCTGCACTCTAATCAGGGGTTAATGGTATTCAGAATTCTGTGACTTACTGTGAGATGTGAGTTATTGGAGTCAGCAAAGTCTCCCCTTCCAGGTCAAGTTCATCAGCAAAGCTGTTTGTTCTAATGAATGGTCCTGTATGTGGCTCTAAAAATGGAGAGTTCCTTTTAACTGCAGAAGAAAAACAGGCAAGTAAAGGTTATCTATATCTAAGTGCTACAAAACATTTTAAAAGCTGTGAAACATTGAGTAATATAGAGAAAATAATTAAAAGACAGAATCAAATGTAAGTTTATAATATGAAGAAAATGATATCCCTGCCTAGGTGCATTCAAAGAAAAGGAGAACATGAGGGTTTTTTTAATGGTTGTTTTTGCTCTGGGATTATGGTATAAATGTCTCTCCTTGTAAACAATTTTTTCCCCTTTGGTACTATAGAAAGACATGCTTTTAGATATAAGAACTCTATGTATTAAACAAAAGCAAAGAAATATAATGAACCTTAAAAGATATACAGTATTTTGCTTCAGCAATTGTGGATATTAGTAAGTTTAACATGTGGAATTTTATGACAAAAATAAAAGCATAACACTTATTACACTTAAACTAGGGATTGTGTAATAGTTTATATTATTGGATATGCCCAGTAACTTGTAATACTTTAAAAATCTTATAAAGTTGAGGCATATTTATTTATTTATTTATTTATTTATTTATTTATTTATTTATTTATTTATTTATTTATTTTGTTCGATTTATATCCCACCCTTCTCCCAAAGGACTCGGGGCAGCTCAC
>JANHFM010002091.1:325807-336559 GCA_032468115.1 Grayia smithii
ATGAAGTACCTGATACTCCATATAATAACGGCAGCGAGAATAACCTACGCGCAGAAATGGAGGAACAAGGAAATACCAACAGAAGATGAAATACTTTGAAAAATTTACTCCTGTGCGGAAATGGATATGTTGAGCATGAAATTAAAGAACAAACAAGACTCAACATATTACGATACTTGGATTAATTTCTATACTTGGCTAGAAAAACGGAATACTCAGAAAGTTGAAGGACTAAATCTAATTTGTATATGAGACTAAACAATAACTATTCTATATATATATCTATATATATATAAATCTAATTGAACTCTTCAAGAACTTACAATATCATGACCTGATCACCAATAATTTGCCGATTGTGTATGACTGCGGGACCACACTTCGTCCAATACTCATTTGGGTTCTGTTTTTTTTTTTATGTTTTGTATTGTAGGTATGTATGTTTTAATTCTTGTATATAATAAATACTTTTTTAAAAAAAAGGTGCTGCCAACACTTCAGGCACTTGCTCCCGTGCGAGCTGTGGCAGTCCTTTTCCGCGAGGGAAAGGTTCCATCCATAAAGGCGTGGTCCAGAAAAGGGAGAGGGGCGGAGCACCATTTCTTCTCCCATTGGAGAAAGGCAGTAGTTTCACAACGGCTGAAACGGAACCCGTCCGAGTGCAAGAAGGGCTCCAAGGGATCAGCGGGAAGGGCGAGGAAGAGCGGTGCGGGGTCCGGCTGGGAGACGCTTGTGCCACTTGCCGGAGTTTGGCGTTTGGAGGCTGCAACTTTCGCGGAGAAGGAGCCATGCAGCGCGGTGAGGCTGGGATGGGGCCTAGGGGGAGGGAGGCAAAGAGGGGTGCCGTCCGCCACCTTCGCCTCTGGGTGCCGAGGGCCGCTTGGAAGGGCTGCGGATCGCCTGCGGGCAGTCACGGAGGGGGAGGGGGAGGGAGGGGGAGCGGCGCCTGTGCGGATCCTTTCATTGATCTCTTCTCCTTTGATAGAGGTTGACTTTTCTTCGTCTAAACGATGCACCGTCCAGGCTCCCTCCGCGACTGAGGGGCCCCTGATCTAAATCCCACACGAACCGAGGGAGTCTATCGAAGGGGTGGCGGGGATCCCCTGCGGGAGGAGTTGCCCCCTGGAGGGCTGCCCAAGGACCCAGCGGACTTCCTGCACCGGGCATCGCCCTCCGCTTAGGAGTTGCAGCTCTGGGCGGCGCGGTTCTTTTGAGCGTCTGACAGCCAAGGCCTATTTGTCCGGGGGGTTTGGGACGGCCTGAATGCCCGGAGAGAATCGCGGGAGGCTCCTTTCCTCTCCCGACGCGCTTTATTGGCTCGCGGGAATTCGACGGGGATGTTCACCGTCTTTATCGCGGGAGCCACCGCGGCCTCCACGTTGAGGTGCGGACGCGGCTTAGGGCGAGGTCAGTCTGTCAACCCCGAGGTGAGCAGGAGAAAGCGGAGCGCAGCGTGAAGCAAGGCTGGTTGGGGGGCTTAGGGGGCTCTGAGGACGGGAGGGGCCGCAGAGGGTTCCCAGCCTCTCCGAGGCCGCCCTGCCGCTTCTTCCAGCTGCTTTGGGGACGCGCGATTTTTTTTTCTTTCCGCAGCACCGAAAACTTCTCCGGGAAGTTTAGTTCCCGGCTCTCCCAGCCTCCTCATCCTTTCTTTCGATGTTCGCCCCGTTGCTCTCCGGCTTCACCTCTCGCAAGGCTCGGTGTTGCCGCGGCCATGGGTGGCCGGCTCTCCTCCCCTCCTCTCGGCTCGGCTCTGTGCATTTCCCCCGCAGTTGATCCGAGGGGTGGCGGGAAAGGGAAGGCGGGAGAAACTCCCCGCGTCTTCGCCGTCTGAAGGAGGGAAGGAGGGGACCGGGTGGCTTGAAGGTGGTTTGCATTGCGGGAGGTGGATCCCAATGGGCGGATCTCCTCTTCCCTTTCCACCCGATTCCCAATGGTGCCCTCGGGGGTCACATTTATTCGTCGGCTGAGCGAAGGTCGGGCTTTCGCCCTCTAGGACCGCTTCGGAGGAGTCACAATCTGGGGAAAGTTCCAAAAGAAAATAGAGACGAGAATACAGAACCTGCTGTCCCCAGCAGAGGCCTTAAGGGAACCCCCTGATTTGGGGGTCACCTGGATAATTCTCCCTCTGTTCCTTATTGCAGGACCCAGGAGACTGGAGGTGTCCCTCCTTCTGTCTCTCCGACCAGGAGCCCCCGGATTCGGAGGTCAGTCTCTGTCGCACCCGAGACTCCTTGGGCCTTTCCCTGCCACCTGCCTCCACCTTGGCACCCTGGGCATCTGAAGTGGGGGAGGGGCCTTCCCACTGAAGAGGGAGTTGGGGGAGAGGGGAGAGTTTGGATTATGGTTTGGGAGGGGGGTCCTTCATTTATGTGTCTTCATTTCAAGTCAATTCTCCCCTTTCAGGTCAAAATGGAGCCCAGAGAGGATTGTACTTGAAGATACAATTGGGCCTTTCTCTAGTCTCAGGTCAGCCTCTGCCATTCCTGTATTTGTGGTTTTATTTCTTTCTTATTGGATATTAATCTCCTTTGCCTTTTCTCCCAGGCACCTTTCATGGGAAGGTGTCAATAACTAAGGTACCTTGTGAGAGAAAGCAGCTGGAGACTGAAGGTCCCAAATTCTCCCAGGGGTCCTGGGTCATGTAGGGCTTGGACCCAGAGTGCCCCAATCCAAGCGCTCTCCTTCCTCCCTAGGCTCCCTCAAGGGCTTCCCAGAAGATCCTGCAAGAGACCCTGCAATTCCCTCCACAAACTCCCTGCTTTTTCCACAAAAGTTCACATTTGACACATTGAATGTTCACCTCCCCTTCATAGAAAATAGTGCTGGCAAACAACAAATGAGGAAAAGAGACTCTTTGGGAAAAGAGACTCTTGGGAATGAATGGCTTCCGGCTTCCTTAAAGTCAGATTTTTGGAGGGATCTTCCAGGAAAACCTTTGGAGAAAAGCTGGAGTTTGGCTGCCCCTGAAAGGGTGGAGCTGCCTTCCCCCCCCAAGGTAGTTGAGCCCAACCTTCCCCCACCAGGACTCATCCCAACCTGTCAGGCCGCAGAATCCTAGTGGAGGCTTTTTAGGTCCCCAACACTGGTTTCCTCTGAGAGTCACAATCCTGATCAAAGCATCCTGGATAAACACTTGTGCAGCCTCTACTTGAGAAAGCCAGAAGCCCCACAGGTCAGATCAACAGATTAACAGATTGAGAGAGTTGGAAGGGACCTTGTAGGTAATCTAGTCCAACCAACCCACCCCCGCTTAGACAGGAGACCCTACACCATTTTTGACAGATGACAGTCCAATCTCTTCTTGAAAGTCTCAAGTGATGAAGCTCCCACAACTTCCGAAGGCAAAGCTGTTCCATTGGTTGATTGTTCTCACTGTCAGAAAGTTCCTCCTTATTTCTAGGTTGAATCTCTCCTTGGTTAATTTCCATCCATTGTTCCTTGTTTTCAGGTGCTTTGGAAAATAGCTTGACCCCCTTCCTCCTCTCTGTGGCAGCCCCTCAAATATTGGAACACTGCTATCATGTCACCCGTGCAGGGATGGGTTCTTCTTACTTTTACTAGTGGTGCTCAGCGGGAGCGCATGCGCAGATCACCTACTGATGACATCAGGGTGGGTGGGTGGAGCCTCCTGCCAATTTTACTACCGGTTCTAAGAACCAGACCAAACCGGGAGCAACACATTACTGGTGTATATGTATATATGTATATGTCTATGTACCGTGTTTCCCTGAAAATAAGACCCTGTCTTATATTTTTTTTGAACCCCGAAATAAGCACTTGGCCTTAATTTCAGGGAAGTCTTATTATTTGGGGGGGTTTATTTTCAGGGAGGGCTCGAAAGCCCAATTAGGCTTATTATCGGGGAGGTTTTATTTTGGGGAAAACACGGTACAAATATACCTATGTATTGAATAGTAGAATTTATGTTAGCTAGGAAATTATATTATAATGCACTCGACTATAACTATTTGTTTAGTGACCAATAAAAGTTGTAACAGCATTTTAAAAAAATAACTTACAACTATTCTTCACAACTATCACATCATCCCCATGACTGTGTGATCAAAATTTGGGTGTTTCACAACTAGGGACTTTGGAGGTCTTTTAGTCCAACTTCCTGTCCTGGGCCGGAATCCTTATTCCTTAATTCTTTATTATATAGGAATAGAGCTCTAGAGATTATATAATGTATGTTAAATATGGTGGGTGTTAGATCACTTTCCCTTTTGAAGCCTTAACAGGAAGATATCTTTAAGTATCTTTTAAAATCTGACTCTGCCCTAGCTTCTAAGAGCAGTGAAAACAGCCATTTTGGCTAAAATGATAACAATGAAAAAGTATTATTAAAAGTAAACATGAGAAAGGCAGAAATTTGTACACCTTTCAAAACCAATGGGACCTCTTTTTTTTTATTTTGCAGTTCAGTATGAGCAAGAATTAAGGCTTTAGTAGGAAAAATGATCTAACACCTGTGATATTTAACATATATTATATAATCTCTAGAGCTCTAAAACCTAATCTGACAACAAAATGAGATTCCTGCAAGAAAATAGCTTTTTCAGGCACACTAAATATCCTTCTGTGCAGAAGAATGTTTAATCCACTTGGATCATGTGCCTGGATTTTCTTAGAGCATGCTGAGATAACAACATTCCGCTGTGTCTTGGCACCATAAAAACATTTGCTTATAAAAATAAAAGAAAAATATAGTCTCATGGGGAGAATACCTCGTTGAATTTACTTTTTCCATAGTTTAAATATTGAACTTTCAAAAACAATTTTTAAATAAATATGCCTCATTCTCTTTGTGGGTCATGTCCAAACATCTCTCCCATTAATATCTTAAATCTGCCAATGTACATACATAACCTTTCTACATGATAATCACTTATTCAGTGTAAACTGAGCATTTGTGTGTGGGGGGGGGAGGGGGGGCGGCAAGACGAGACTTAAATCCTGCTCACACTTCCACCTAGTGGTATGAAATTAATTCTGCACCCTCTTTTCAATTTCAGAGCAATAAATGGATAGTATTAATAAATGTATCATTCTCTAAAACACTTAGCATTCACTTTCTCCAGAAGGTTCACTTGGGGGCTATGAACCCTTTATTTAATTGTCTGAACCTGAGTGTGCATTCATATCCGATTCCCTTTGCTACTAATTTCACAAGAAATGTTGTTTATGCATTTACACCAGTGTTTCTCCACCTTGGCCTAGCTTGGCCAACCTTGGATAAGCTTTGCTGGCTGGGGAATTCTGGGAGTTGAAGTCCACACATCTTCCAGCGGCCAAGGTTGAGAAACACTGATCTATACAGATGCACAGGCAATTAAACCAAGTGCCTTTTTGGGAGCCAAGCCTTTGAAAGGATGCAGACGCATTTATGCTTGGAAAAGCGGTGCTTACCTCATGCTAATTTGCTTTGCATTCCCCTTGTGAATATTTGCCCCAGTCTAATCCAGACTACAAACATTTGAGAGCAATCTAGCCTGAATTAAAACTCACTGATATCAGTAAGATAAAGGGTGTTTTTATATTGTCATGAAAATAATTATAAAACAAAACAATTTAGCATTATGTTTCTTGATTATTTTAAACTTGGCTTTGCTTTTATCCAGAGGCCTTTCAAATTAGTACTCAACTGTTAAAAATATATAATGTTTTTAATAAAACCCTTCACCTTTAAAATTCAAAAGAAACTATAGTACTCAACTGTTAAAAATATATAATGTTTTTAATAAAACCCTTCACCTTTAAAATTCAAAAGAAACTATAGTTGCTGATGTGGATTTCCCAACATCTAAAACACTGATTTCTTGAGAATCAGGAAACAGAAATACAGATCAGAGCTTTGGATTCATTTGTGGGCTCATATTCTAAGGCCAGTTAAGCACTTGGTTCCTGTTTAATCTCAAAAGAACTTCATTTACAGAAATAGTGAATAAATATTGTCTTTCATTTTAATCCCTCAGAACTAAGAAGAGATTAAATCTGCAAACTTCAGTTTCACTTACCTTTGCATATTTATGCTTTTCCAAAAATTAACAGGACAATTTACTGACGTTTATATCCATTTATATTTTTAGGCATGTATTTTTGTGCACATTTTCTCTAACATGCACATTCCCCACGCAATTTCCTAATAGAGCTTTAACATGTGATTTCTATTTATATGCATTGTTTGTGCAAACACATCTTGTATGCATTTTAAAGTTGCAAACTGTATTATAAAATTTGAAGAAGTAACTAGAACACAGAGATATTCTTATTTTTTTGTAAATGGAAGAGACATCAATATAGCAAATATATATACTGGTATAAGCTTCGAAGGAATAAATTTTCTTCCTCTGCTGATCTTGTGGGGCATGCCTTTACTGTTTAGGATGCAAGGATGTCAACATTAAAGCATATCCTGTTTCCTTTTTCTCATATGTTCAGTGATACTTCTGATCATGCTATAAACTATCATTTTTAAGATTAAATAAAATAATAAAAGCCCTTCTCATACTTTCAAGACTTCAACTCTTCCTGTTAATTCCACCCAAGCTTTCAGTAAAATATGTCACTGGGCTTCCTTTCTAATGTTGAAGTGCATAGGCATTTTTTTTTTAATTTTCTCATATCATAAGCCTTATACCAATAACTGTAATATCTGTCTATTTATCTCTTTCCTTCAACAGTCTCTGCAGGATTGTATTCCGCATAGAAAGCAGACAATTTACTTAACTGGTCTCCATCTTGTGCAAATTGAGAAAACAATTCAATTATTTCCTTTGCCTCACACTTTCTACTGAATTATGAAATTTTCATTCAGAGATTCTGGAACTCAGAAAATCCTCAGTAATTGTTAACAGTTATTTTCCACAATTTATTGAGTAAATATTAAAGTCATCCAGCAAGAGGACAATTATCCTCTAACAAAAATAAAACATGCAAAACAAAGTTCTCAAAAATATATTTCTTTTTCACAGGGGAAAATATTTTACTCAAGGAAAAGCTACTACCATAGTAAAGTACCCAGAAGAAACACAGGTATATTATTTAAGGAAGTAATAATACAAAGAAGATCATATATATTTATTAACAAAAGCAAATTAACATAAAAAGAAACATTTTACTATACAGTATTTTGTTAAAAAGGACAATTCCCCTCAGTCCCTAGTCTCTCAAAATCTGAGCCACAGGCAACACAGGTGTAAGTGAAGTGACTCCTATGCCTTTGTACTTCTCTAACCTCTGAGATTACTAGGCTTCCTATGTGTGCATAATTGTTTTGCTAATTAATTAAGAGGAAAAAATAACAGATTGCAAAGCAAAGCATCAACTTCTAGCACCACCTTCCAAGGATACCTCTGGGTAGGTTCTAATAGACCTTGTACTTTTCTTATGTTCTTAGATTTCAAACTAGTAGTCTATTTGGAAATATGCCCCAAAATAGATGATAGTATGCAGGGTTGGCAAAGTATGTCATCAGTTGAATGTTTTGTAATAGGCAGCCATTTTGTGAATATTAGGCTCCTCCCACAAAAACTGCTCTGTGAAACAAGTTCCACACTTGTTCTCTGGTCTACAAGTCTTCTCTAACAGTGAAGGACAACAAAACTCTTAAATGGGAATAGAACTGTACCGGGGAGAACAAAATGATAAAATCTTGTCATATGGGCAGCAATCCATTCATATGACATTGGATTTATCACGAAACTTAAATTAATTTAAATTATATAACATTGATTAATCTTAGGAAGCTAAGCAAGACCAGATTTCATTAGCACTTGGAGGCCCCCAAGCAATCCCAAGCTCTGTTAAATTTGGGGTGACCAGATCCCACAAAGTAATTGCAAATTACTTTCATACTGTGTCACGAAAACTAATTCTGTAAACATTTCCATGTAATTGCCACTACCTGACCTTGTCTTTGCTAACTTAATAGCACTAACATTACCCTTGAAGGACCATCATGATTTATCCTTAACTTTGATGATCTCCATGACCTTATCTTCCTTACCTTTTTAGCTTTATATCAGAATAAATCCTTACCCAAACCCCATTTAAGCATTTAGCCTCAATGGTCAAATACTATTTTCTCAAACATAATGCCAATCTGTGCTGGAATTCTAGAATTTTAGGTATTCCAAGTCTCAAACACTAATTTCAGAAATTTTAATTCAATGTTTCTGGAAATTACCAGGTTATGAAAGCTGGTCTGTTTTCTGAAACTCAATTAGTCTGTTGTTCATGAAAGCCAATTAGTATCTGTACATTCACTGTGTGAAACTATTCGCTACCAAATCTGTGTAAAAATAACTATAAATGAAAGACAAAATTAAGAAGGACTTAACCTAAGTGCTATAAATCTGTTGAGCTGCATACGAAAGACATAAAAACTGGGCCTTTTATTCATATGAACTTGAACTCTGAAAGTTGACTCTCTGGAAAAAGGAGGGTATGGTTTTGCCTACATTAAATATTAAAACACATATAATGGGGAAATCCCAACATAAGAAACAACTGCAGGATTAAGTGCCCAAAGTGAAATGAAATACAAATGTTGGCTTGCCCCAAGGAATTAAGTCAGGTAATGCAATGCCAGCAACTTCTACTGAGATATTAGCAAGGAACATGATAGCTGGGAAGGGCTGCTTATATTACTCTCAGTATGTGTTTCATGAACCTGAAACAGGTCCTGACAATGGAGAACTCAGTAGACTTATATACTGAATACTCTTGAACTTGGATACAGCATTCAGGTGATCATTAGCCTTATTGGATTGGTATGGATCAGTGCGTAACACTGATCCAAACAACAAAAACTACAGACTGTTCAAATCCTTGAAAAGAACTGTTTGGTGGTATATTCTACTGTCAGAATAGTTGGCCATTATCAAATGCATCAACTTCAGATTCTCAGCTATTTGCTATACATAAACTCATGCTATATAAAAATTCATATGACGCTTCATAAACTGAGGCATCATATTTTTTTATCCTGGACAACAGTACTAAAAACATTAAGATATCTGTATATGACTGATGTTTACCTCTTGTCTTGAGAATCACCCTACTCAATTGATTAAACTTTGTGGGACAATCTAGAGGACTATGTACTATGTATGTATGTAGGGATCCTTCTATGTAGAGATGTGCAAAATCTATTGAAACAGAACTCAGAAACAGGTTCTCTGCAACATTATCCTTCTCTTCTGAACCGTACCAATATGGTATGCTCAAAAGATAGTCTGGAAATTAATCCTCCAAACTAAAGCTGATGTATTCTGGCTGTGATCACCAAAATATAACTGTCTTGCCTGGAACACCATGTAAGAAACATCACAAAATGCTTATGATTTGGATGATGAAAACCATCCTTGGAATGGCCAAATGAACACAATCCAGAGTATAATGAGAACCAATTTGGATATCTGCAGATTGCTCCATGCCTGAACCGAAAGGTTTTACACAAACCTACTTCCATGTTTTCCATATTACTCTCATACAGATACAAATCAGTCAGAAACAAAAGATGAAAGTATTGTAAAATGTGCACTGATAAGTATCTGATTATACTTCATATTACCGTGCTTGGGCATTTTAGCAAATTAGAATACATCCAAATAACATTACACAGTATATTCATATAAATACATGTCTATATTTCAATTTTAATTCTTCTCAAAATACATACAAATTATATGTTGCTTAAGCAAATATCCATAGGCATACCATCCAAAATAATGTCCCTGTGGCCAGAGTTGCATATTGATCAATCGTGGAAAGCACACTGAATATAAGGCAGATCAGCACTATGAGGAAACTGGGGGGGAAGAAAAAAAAAACAAAAATTAAAATCACTAAAACATTTAGTTAAGGTTTTTTTTTAAAAAAAGAAAAGAAACAATAAATGAGAAATAAATAAAAACTCCTGTCTTTCAATAGTGTAATAAGTTGCAAAGGAGAAAAATAAAGGTTGATCTCACTCAGCAGAATAAGGATAAGGGGACTGTAAAGGAACTTAGTCTAATTTTTAGCTTCTGTTTTATCAGATAGCAAAGTCTTTGGATAAGGTTTTACAGGAGAATACAATTTAGCTTCTCCATTGAGACATAAAGTTAACAGAGCTATAAACAATGCTTGCAAGGAGCTAGCTGTTCATATATACACAAGGAACTGCTTGCATAAGTAGCTGAATAGTGTGGAATTCCCCTTACCAATTCAGCTGCCAAGGTTGAATCCATGTTGAAAGTGTAGTTCTTTCAACAAAAAAATGATATTATCCCACCAAAACATCTATTTAGAGCAATAGAAATCATATAAATAAGACCAGAAATGAAATCAGAGCACAATTTAGAACTATCCATTCTAAACATCAGTTCCAAGGAAGCTACCCAAGAAGAAAAACATTGATTTCTACTACCCGTTTTGGGCCTGGAAGGCCTCCTGCACTAACCTAGAATCCAAAACAGGACACACAGGGAGACTCCTGGGAGTGGCAGGGTGGGGCCAGCCAGAGGTGGGATTAGCCGGTTCTCCAAACTGGTAAAAAAACCTAACAACCGGTTTGCCTGAACTGGTACGAACCAGCTACAGCCCACCTCTGGCTATAACATGTCAGTTGTTATTTTTCAAATGGCAAAATGTCCTGATATCAGATATACTGAGAATTTGCTAGAAGATGTTATGGCTACAGGCAGTGGTGGGTTGCTCCCGGTTCGGTCCGGTTCTATAGAATAGGTAACGGTGACGCTGTGACGT
>JANHFM010002091.1:411490-423841 GCA_032468115.1 Grayia smithii
CTAAGAAAGGATTTTTCAAAATGACCATCAGATCATTAGTATTTCTTATATTATTATTAACATGCTCTGATGCTAATTAGTTAGACTTTCTACTCGCCCTCCCAACCTGAAAATAACTGGAGAGAAAGGGATAGGACAGGAGAGGCTTCTGTGGGGCAAGCCTGAGGGAGAGAAGGGAAGAGGAGAGACCATTTGTAACTACTCATTAATTTTCAACCTGTAAGTGTCAATCTATCAAGCCCAATCATATAGTTTTGTAGCGGAGCATGGGTATTCAGCTAGTATATACATTATATATATTTATATTTAAACATATTTATAAACATATCATTTATATATTTACTGTATATTTATGTTTTTTTTTCTTTACATTAATTGGGATAATAAGAGGAAATAAAACGAATATACTTTGATTATCCTGATTGACTTTTCATGGGCTTCATTTTTACCTATAATTCTGGAATCTGAGCACGGATGATCTGGGGAGAAAGCCTTAAAATAATTGGGAACAGGGGGCTTGTAATGCATCTTGGTATTTTAGAACCACTTATAGCAGAAATGAAAGATTTCTGTGCCAGGAGAGTATATGAAAGGGCATAAATGGACTCTGTAATTTTGTATAGATCAACATCTCTACTTAAAACATGTGTAGCTGGATTCAAAATCATAGTCCTCATACCTCATTCTGTTTACTTGATTTTCATCTTTACTTTTGCTTTGGCAGAATTGTTCAGTGAATGCTACCATGACAGTGAAGAGCGAGCTTTTGCTTTGCTGGTGAGAAAGAATCAATATTGGAACAAAGCGACTTGTCTCCACTTGGCCACAGAAGCAGATGCCAAGTCCTTTTTTGCACATGATGGGGTCCAAGTGAGTACCCTTCAAGGTGTCCCTCTCTTGAATAAACCACAATTCAGAAGAAAGAGGAGAGAACATTGTTACGCCTTTACCCACATTCAAATTATGTTCACTCACTTGTGCATATGGATCCTGTAGAGTCACAGGAGTCTCACAACTCCCCTTGCCTCTACCTGGGTTTTTCAGATAGGTGCAACTAGAGGATATGAAATATAAACCTGGTCAACAGCCAGGAAAATGATTAGAAATGCATGCAAATCATTTTCAATGAAGCATCAAGGCATATAAAATCTGATGGAATATACATGAACTCAATGTATATTCTGATGAACTCAAATGTATATTCTGATGTATATCTCAATGTATATTCTGATGAACTCTGATGAGCTCAAATATTTTTACTAGTTATAATGTACATTTTGTGGATAGAGGCCACCAAATCCAGACCCAGAAGAACTCAAAAAGTGGGTGGGCTTCAGGACCCCTTTTATCTCCCCAAGCCCTTGCTTTCATGATTCATAAGTCTGGTACCAATCAATGGGAGTCAGGTGGTTCAGCACTCAACTTCCTTTGTCCATTTTCTGATGACATTCTTCCTTTGATCCTTTACAACTTGATTCTTTCATATCTACCACCTGAAAGGACCTTTTCCTTTCATCCTCTGTCTACACATGCCTCCTCTATTTTTAGGTTACGGCCACTTCAACCTACTCTCATGTTTTCACATGTCTTCCTCTGAACAGTGGAATCAGATATTAGATGGGCCTGTGGATCATTTTTTAGGAACTTTGGAATTAAAGTCATATATTATGTGGGAAGCGAGCCCATAAATGATAGCAATACCATTGTGACACACTGTTTTCTTAAGGCAAGAACAAAATATTTCCACCCTATAATACTTAAGAATAAAAGCAATAATTGATAACCTCATGAGGAGAAAATATTCTCATTGGAATGTAAGAGATAATGTAATTCAGCATTGTGAAAAAACTGTAGCTACTGTACCTGAGCTATTTTTTACATCTAGAGTACAGGTGTCAAACTCATGGCGTCACGTTACCCTCACATGATGTTTTGTGTTGATTTTTCTCTTTGCGGAGCTGGGATGAGTGTGGCCTGCATGTGACGCATCCGGCCCGCCAGCTGCCAGTTTGACACCCCTGATCTAGAACTTCATTCAATGACTGACTGCTTCAATAATGTAACAATGAAGTTACATTAACAATGAAGATTGTCCTTTGTTAATAAGGCCCATAAATAAACAAGAGAGCATTATTCTGTCAGCTCATCAAGGATCCTAAGGTAGCCTGCAAGAAATTAAAACACCATAGGCACTAAGGGAGATGTTCCTGAGGAGATGTGTAAAACCATTCCTTGGATAAAAAGGGCTGAAACATCCTTGAGGTCCTGGGAAGCAAGATAATATTCAGAAGTGACTTAGGCAAACACCCCCTCCCCCAATTTGCTGAGGTAAAAGAAGAGAAAGGAAGAAAAGCACAACTGGAATTGCAAGATTCTTTGGTGGCCTATCTCAGTAGAGGTTAAATCTTCTTGGGAAATTGATTTTATAATTTGGTCTGGTGGGGCTCACAAACACATATAGTAAATGTTTAAATGCAACATACTGAAGATTTTACAAATCACAAAGCTATAGATACAAAGCAACAGAGAAGCCATTTCAAGAATCTAACAACAGCAGGACTATTTTATTTGATTGTTTTATTTTACATATTTCATTTTTAAAAGTAATTTATACAGCCATCCATCTTACCACAGTAACTTCTTAAAAAAATTCTACCTAAAGGGTCTCAGCAAATTAGCCAGATGGCTGTTAATGTACAGTAAAAATGGGCAGCCCTAATATGCATGTCATGACCGATGCTACTTTTTGCCTTCCAAAATTGTGTCCTCCAAAATTGTGTCATTAAGTTGCAAGTTACAGTGGTTCGATTTTTTCCTTTTTAAAAGGAATAACTGATAAAATAGATACAAGAATATCTAAAAATAAGAAATGTTTTTGTAAGCCACCCAGAATCAATGAGAGTGAGTAGACAGCCATATATATTTTCTTAAATAAAATAAAATAAATAAAATAAAAATAAGACACCCCCCAGAAGCTGGAAAAAAGGATAGTCCTCAACTATAAACAAAAGAAGTCTGATTCTTCTAAATAAAAAGCTTCACGGAGATAATGCAGAACTGGCTAGTTTCATGAGTTAGTTTTTAGGGGAAACAGCTGGCTATGAAATATATGCCTTGTTTTCCTTCAAAACCATTTGCACTCATTCCAGAATTTCCTGAAGTTCTTATGGTGAGGAACCTGAGACAGATGAAAAGTTGAAAAACACATTTACATCAAATAACTTTAGCCTTTTGGGTTTAAGAAAAGAACCAAGCATTATGATGTACATTAAAGTTTTTTTATTATAATTTTTATTGAGCAAAATAAAACGTATTTGTATGTCCTTGCTACTGTCTGAGATTGGTTGCTTGCTTGCAGACATTTCATTACCCAACTAAGTAGTATCATCCATGCTAGTGAGTATGGGCTTTGTAAAAAAAAACCTAGTAGTATGCCCTGCCATTGTTGAATATGGTGTAGTTTCCTCCTTGGTAATTTCTTGATCAGGGTATTATTTTCCGCTTGTTTGTTTCTCTGGTATAATACTTGCTAATTTTGGTATTGGTTGCTAGTATTGGCTGTGATCTTGTCTTTTTTCCCTTTCTTAGCCTTTTAATTATATAATATCATTGGTTTTTCACATCTATCTTCTCTAAATTTCAGGCATTTCTGACAAAAATTTGGTGGGGAGACATGTCAACATCCACCCCAATTCTGAATCTGATCTGTGGATTTGGGTGCCCTTTCCTGATTTACACTAACTTGATTTTGTTCAGGTATGAAACATAGATTCTTTTGCATCAAGAGGAAGAAAAAAAGTGAATGCAAGCAGAGTGGTTGTAATGGTATGTGGGAATGGCCTTGGGAGGCAGGAGGAAGTACCAAAGCCGAGACAACAGTCTGATAAATGAAATTTGAGTCTGAAGAAGGAAGGGTGGTAAAAGTGTCTCAGAAGGGACCCTCTCTAGTTTTCAGGAGGGTAAAAGTGTGAGACAAAAGAGGTACCTTGAGACTTGCAAGATTGTTAACATAACCTTACAATAAAGACACAGCTACTGGTCTTTAATAAAGGTACTCCTGGTTGTGTTTCTTATCAGGGCTATTTCACCAGTTTAACAATGACCTGCAAATACTGAAATGGCAATAGAATATGTTTCTTCTGTATCCTGGAAATAAAATATTCTACTTTTTCCATTTAAAACATGTTTAGAGAGACAAATTTGTTCTTCATATCTGCAATTAGAATATATTTCAAAAACTAAATGTGATCTAGATTTTTTTTTTTTTAAAAAAAACCACGTTACTCAAGAAAGCAAACTCTCTTATCCCTCACAATCTTTAGCCCTGTTCCTGACTTCTGCTTTCCCTTTAAAAATAACTTATTAAGGACAAGGTATCAGTGAAGAAAGTTAGAACTTTGAAGATAGTAATAGTTCCAAAATGAATAACTAATGTAAGAGTCCAGGCCTGTGGTGTTTGATTGGCATTGGAAGGGGAACAGCTTGGGGAATCAAGAGCTGGGTGGGAGATGCCCAGTGAAAGATACCAGATTCAGATTACTTGGAAATAAAATTATTTTTTACCCATTTGGAAATACAGTAACTCTTTTATCTCTGAGTCATGTCCTTACCAGCAGGAATTGGGGTTATTTGATCTTTGTGATAGATGGAAATGGGTAGTGAATTTCTTCCTAGCATTCCAGATGCAACCAGACAGAAAGCTCTTGCTTTAATTTCTGCGTATTATCCTGTAATTTTACTTTTTGCTAGGGAGGAAACAAGTGGTCAAAGATAAGTGGTTATATTTCAAATGACAAGTTTCTTATTTCTCTGTGACTGGAGCATGCAATTATGTTCCTGGCACAAGGGTAATCAAAGTGATGTTCCTCTTCAGGTTCCCTTTTCACTGTTTTTATCAGGGGAAAAAATATCATGTTCTTTTATTAAATGATTTGAGATTCTTTATATTGCTACCTATTATAATGCTATGAAAAGGGTTCGCATTTTCAGAATTCTAGCCAGCAAAACGTTATGTCCTCTCAAGGTTTAGAAGAATATTATTCCCAGGACATGGCACCTTAGCCCTATTATAAAAGCCATATTCAGAGGTGGTTGCATTTTACAAGGTCTCTCCATTTGCAGCAGGTTTTCATTATGCCAGTATTTTATTCTCCCTTGAAACTAAACATTCCAACTGTCATACTTGGCTTTCCATGATACTTATTCATTTATAAATCATAGGCTGCTCAACTCATTGTGATTTTAGGTGGCATATTAGCGTAGAAACTTTTATACATGACATTTCTTTGCAAATGTCTCTGGGGTATACATGCTCCCCAATGACTTTTTAATATATTTAATTAGCTATTATATTTTAAGCCAATTTCCCCTCCTCTGCATTTAGATGGTGCATAAATATAGACATAGTAGTACACTTTCCTTTCAGCTCCAAGTGATCTTAAGTTGGCCTCTGTCTGAATTCTGCTTTTTCCATGTGTCAGTTTTAAAATAATTATGCTACGGAAATGATAAAATCAAGCAATTAGAAGGGATCAAGTTTGCATGCATCACTTTTCTGAGTAGGTAAGCCTAACAGCCACTAGGAGCAATGCATGTCGAGATAATTAGCAGAGTGCGGAGGTGGGTTTCAGCAGGTTCTGATCAGTTCTGGAGAACTGGTAACGGAAATTTTGAGTAGTTCAGAGAACCTGTAAATACCGCCTCTGACTGTTCTCTGCCTCCCAGCTGATCAGGAGGAAATGGGGATTTTGCAGTAACCTTCCCCTGGATTGGGGAGGGAATGGAGATTTTGCAGTATCCTTTCCCTGCCACGCCCACCAAGCCACACCCACCGAACCAGTAGTAAAAATTTTTGAAACCACTACTGGCAGAGTGACTTCATTCTTTTATCTGCTTTTCTTGTCCAGAAGACTTACAATTTTGCATTTATCTATGTAACAAGCTTTAAACTTTCATCACTTCCATCCTCTCTCAAATTAGTTGTCTTTTTCTCTTCTGGTGTATGCACTTTAGGATCTCACTTGATTTACTTTATCTCCATAATGGAGAACATGCTACCGGTTCTGATAGACATGTGCAACTTAGGCTTTCCTATCATAATGTTAATTCTTAAATCAAACTCAGTTTGCTTTCATGAAAGCAAAGAAAGAACCATCCTCAAGAATGCTCTCTAATAACGACTGTAATTCGTAACTCTCACTGAACATCCTTTTTGCTATATAAAACTTTCAGCTATTCAGCAAAAGTTATTTGACCCAGAGCAGAAAGAGATTTAAAGATTAGATAAAGAATTAACATTTTTAAAAATTCTAAAAGAAGGCTTATTGGTGTAGAGAGCTTATTGGTAGGAAAGCAATCATCCAGCAAGTAGAGTTGATTTAGAAGGTAGTTCCTTCTAAAAAGGGTAGCAAATGTACTTGAAGAGCTAAGAAAAACAGAAACTAGGAAATAGCAAGAAGAATGAAAGTTTGCAAATGGAAAAAAAAAACACCTTGTGACATCTAGTCCTGAAAATGATTCCCTATTTACTAACATTACGGCTATAATACTGAAAAAGAGGTTAAGAGTGCATTGCAGGAACTGTTTCAGGAGTGGAGCGTAAAGTCTAAAACATTCTTAATGTTTGATGCTGCAACAATTTACAACAAATGAAGAGTTGCAAGTGAATTATTAGAACCCATGGGTTTTTTTCTTTCCGGAAAATTTAAAGCAACTAGAAAGACTAAATGTAACATGGACAGAAGTAGTTGAAGTAGGCTTACTTCTTAAGAGTTGGCCTCTAGTTCGGTCTGGTTCGCGCGATCCAGTAGCAGTGATGCCGTGATGTCACTGAACCGGTTCTCCGCGTTCCGGACTGCCGCCCCCCCGTGTGCCCGTACTTACCTGCTCATGCGCAGAGTGCGCGGAGTGCGCTTGCGCACATGTGCAGAAAACTTTTTTTGGACTTTTTTGTCAAAAAAAAGCTTCTGCGCATGCGCAGGAGCATCCGTCCGGCACGCGTGTATGCAAAGCGCGCGCGCCTGACGCACACTCCATGCACCCCGATCATGCACAAAGCATGTGCACCTTTAGAACCGGTAGGAGAGGTAAGTAGAACCTACCCCTGGCCTCTAGAATATGAGAATATTAGTCTTGTTCAAATCAAATAAAACTTACACTGTTTTGTTCAAGAACATTTGCTAGAATATAATCAGAGGAATCAAAGGAGGCAGTAGAATTGAAGGGAGGAGCATTCAAACTATCAGGCAGTAGAAAATGCTTGCTCTTCTATTTCTAATTGATGATATGGTACTAGCTGCTTTTGGTATTATCATTTGTCCATGCAAAGATAAGTAGGAATGGATTTTGTTAGATTGGCGCAGGTAGAAAGAAGACGCTACAGCAAGGTCTGTTTCAGCACTTTATTACAAGCTGCTTCAGTGAAAGAACAGCGGCTGGCGGCCGGGGCTCTGCTTATATAGAGCTCTGGCAGCCAAGCCGCCCAATGACAGTGGTTCAAACTTCCCGCCGCTTGATTAGCCAATAAGCAGTGGGTATGCAGAATTACTGTTCCAAATAAGGACATAACAGACTTGATAAGTTACGGTATTCTGACTGGATGCTTCTAGTATCCAGAATATTTCATGCACTGACAGATCTGGCCGACGATTTCTGCTCTTCATAGTATAAAGGTCAACCACAGTGGTTCTCCTCTTCTCTTCCTGCAGGGTGCAGCTGCAATGTATTTGTGCAATTGTTGAATGTATGCCTATCTTCCTGATTTGTAGGAGCAATCAAAGTAGTCTACCATCCATAAAATCAATGCAATGAAAAATTGAAATCAATTTGAATAAAATACCATTAAAACAGTAGCGAAAAGCTTGGTGACAGAGATGCATTTTTGCCATTTTGCTGCAGTCTCGGGCAGCGGAAAAACAAACACTTTTCTTTGTGTATGTATGTATGTATGGGGGGGGGAGGTCTATATTTCACAACCGCATCCCCCCTGCCTTTCAGGGTTTTACCTTTGGCTTTCTTGCTCAGATGTCTTGTTTCTTCTTCTTTCCCTAAATAACTAGAGCTTTCACCTCTGTTAGGACCTCAAAGCTATTTCTGTCTTCCTTTGTTTCTTTTTTCTTTACATGGAGAGCTGCTTCCTGTGTTGCTCTTGCTGTAATGCCTCCTTTCTTTAGTTTTGAGCTCCAGGGTGGTCACTTACTACTTCAATTTTTTTTTTTTACTTCAGACATTACTACAAATCTGTACTGACAAATTTGTAGCTGGACTTCAGAGTTCAGAGATGCCACGGGCACCGGAGGACATGTGTATTCATTTCCCTTTTGTTTCTAAAGGCACCACCGATAGAAAGCTTTTTATATATTCTATTTGAAGTGATGTATCAGCAGCCTGATTTGAACCTGCCTCAGAAAGAATGTGTGTCCCTTGTATAGAAACCTGCATGTCCCAAAACATTTCCCTGCATCTTGTGAGAGTTTAGGTTCCTTTTCTCAGGATATCATTTTGTTCACATCTTGAGAGTTTTCAACTTCTCTTGGGCTAGAAAACGTATACTTTAAGAGAGAAGCATCCTTAGGGGTGCTAATAGTGGCATCCAAATAGACAAGATGGCAGAAGTGGTGTTACCATCACAGCCTTGTTTCTTTGCCCTGCTGTCTGGCATTTTGCACATTTTGGCCCTTGCTAATGCCACTGCTTTAAGAAAAGAAGAAAAAAAACCCTTCTATCTTAGGATACTTGCTTTGAGCTTCCATACCTAACAACCTAAATTGTACTTCCACAGCCTCACTACTTTCTCTCCCCAGTTCCTAAAGTTCCTTGGGCAAAAGTGTACCATAACTTCCAGCTCCACATGTATATTTTCCACCAGGTTATTTAGATGCAATATGATCTGTGATTCATTTAAATAGCAATAGCACTTAAACTTATATACCGCTTTATAGTGCTTTTACAGCCCTCTCTAAGCAGTTTACAGAGTCAGCATATTGCCCCCAAAAATCTGGGTCCTCATTTTACCCACCTCGGAAGGATAGAAGGCTGAGTCAACCTTGAGCCAGTGAGATTTGATCTGCTGAATTGCAGCTAGCAGTCAGTTGATGTAGCCTGCAGTACTGCACTCTAACCCAGTGGTGGGTTGCTCCCGGTTTGGTCTGGTTCGCGCGAATAGGTAGAACCGAACCGGTTCTACGCATCCTGGACCCGGCCTCCCCCACGCGCCCGTACTTATTGGTCCCTGCACGGAGCGCACTTGCGTGCATGCGCAGGAAGCTTTTTTTGAGGCTTTTTCATCAAAAAAAGCTGCGCATATGTGGGAGCGCCCATTCAGTGTGCGCATGCGCAAAGCGCGCACGCGGTCCAACCATGCGCAAAGTGCGTGCACCTTTAGAACCAGTAGTAGAGGTAAGTAGAACCCACCCCTGCTCTAACCACTGCGCCACCTCGGCTCCTGCATATTAAAAATCTCAGAAGGATGATTCTGCTAATTTTAATTTGGGTTTGTCACTTATGCTGAGGTAAATTTTAATAAGGTAAATTCATATATTTTTGTAATGTTTTGTAATATCTCTTGTATGCATTTTTGTAAAAGAGTTTTGTAAAACTCTTGTGTGCATTTTTTTAAAAGCATGGCTCAAAAATGTGCAAAGAGCATCTGTTACTGTAGCATCTTGGTATCAATTTCAATCAAAATGAAAATTGTATTGTCACTTCAACTGTGAAAAAACAAATTTGTTTTCAATAATATTAAGTATTAAATCTATTTCTTTGCAGTGAGGAGACACAGTCAATGGAGGACTCAGAATCATTCAATAATCTTGACAGCCTTGATACAGAAAGGACTTTACTGTCCTACACAAAAGCGGAGTAAGGTTATATACATGGCTCTAGAAATATTTTTTTTAAAGATGCATTTATTCATTGTAATTGCTATGACCATCCAACCATGTCGAAGCTATACTTTACTAAACATTTGAATCCCTCAATTTGTTATTTTTAACTGTTATGTTTAACAGTTATTTTTATGAGTATGAAAATCCACCTACACAAATGCTGCAGAATGTGCAGAAAAATACAACATGTCAGTGCCCTTCCACAAGTCACAATTGTGTGGGTTCTCCTTTTGCATATATTGAAATGTTTCATGGGGAAGTAGGGCTTTCTATCATTATGTCTTTAGAAGTTAGAACTGTATGCCTTTTTGTCTATGGAGATTCTCAGTTATCCAGGTCATACTTGTCCCAAAACTATGCTTTTTCAAAAGGCAATCGGAGTTTCTTTGTTTTGCTTGAAGATGTTTCACTTCTCATCCAAGAATCTTCTTCAGTTCTGACTGAATGCCATTTGGCAGAAATCTGTTTGCGGAGATCTGGAAGGGTTTTTTTTTTTTAATGAAGCAGTCCTATTAATACTTTCCTCCAAAAAGAACAACAGCAAAATTATGGTTATAGATGTTTGATCATTGGGAATAATTATCTTTATACCTCCAATTCTCAGTGAACATGCAAATCCAAGAAATGCTTTCATTGCTTTATGAAATATATTTGTTGCCCTTACGCTCCACTGAAATGAATGGGGTATACAGTCAAGCAACTATGTAATTTAGGAGATGGTTGAGCTCAGCCCCTAGTTAGGATGCCAAATACTTGTCACTTTGGCTAAAATATATAAATTCTTGGTGTGTTACTTAAATGTAAATAGCAAGATCTAAACCCACTATGTTGGAAAGCTTGGCTCCATTAAGTATAAAAGATGGTTTTTAGGTTTTTTTTAAATATGCTGAAAAAAACGCCAAGCTTTAATAGTCACTAGGAAGCTTGAATTCTGCTTCCTCCACTGTTTCTTTAATGATGAACCTTGACCACCTTTTCTTCTAATATTCCTGCAGTGAAATTATTACTATATATATTTTAATATTAGTTTCTTGCTATGGGAATGGTTGGGATGAGCACTCATAGCAAATGTATATATAACCTCATTGCAGACTTGCTCACCCAGAACTCAAAGGAATTGCTCTTCTTATAATGGCTACATTTAATGTTTAATAACAGTGCCAGGGGAAATTTAAAAACTGTAGTACGAGTCAGTTCCATTGAGCTTCATTCGAAAGCTTTCTTTCTATACATGTCCTTCTTCTTAGAATCTGCTCCTAGTGTTCATTATCATTCACCATCAGTCATACTGTGAATTACAGAACAGCAATATAAATATAAAATAACCAAAAGAGATGCTATATCAGATGAAATCCGCCAGAAGCCTCTTTACAAGGTGTCTTAATGAAACTATGCTATCATTAAAGTTGCTTGTCCATTGGAGAGCATTCCATGAATCAGAGTATAATTTGGATCTTTTTTTAAAAAAAAACAAACAATTTCAAAAACAAACATTAATATTTAGACTAACATAAAAAGGGAAGTCAGAGGGAAATAAAGGAGCAAGTTAAAAAGTGACAGAAAAAAAAATGCATCAAACAAATATATAAGCAAAATGGCCTTCAATGTTTTCTAGTACAGAGATAATAAAACAATACAACCCCTCTCTAGGTTGTTTCTTTCTAAGTAAAAATAACATTTAAAATACCATAAAACACTAATCAACATTCTGAAAAACAAATATTCACAATAGTGTCCTCTCTTAATTTTAATCAAACACAACAATACATTTTCAAATATGAATAACTGTATGTTTGAAAAACTGCACTATTTTGGTAGTCCTCAAATTCCAGATTCCAAATTCGGTTTTTTTTCCCCCCTCCTAAGATAAGGAGAAAACAGTGGTCTCCAAGTCACAAGAAATTGAGTCAAGTATTGTCTCTAAGCAAGGCAGTCAATTCTGCTATGTCAGTTAGCTCTATTAGTTTCAAAGTCCATTGACTTTCCATTGTTGATATTATTTTGGTCTTCATTCAACCTATAGAGCAGTGGTGTCAAACTCAAGACCCATGGGATGGATCTGGCCAGTGGGCTGTTTAGATTTGGCCTGTAGGGCCGGTCTGAAAACAGCAGAGGACCGGCCCGTGGTGCCTCTGCCAGCAAAAACAGAGTTTGGGGTGGGTGATATGCGTTCGGTTTTCGCTGGCAGAGGGCTATCAAAAAACCCCAAACCCTAAAAACAAAACCAAAGTAGAAATGTTTCCCTTTTTGCATTTGAGCATGCAAGAAGGGACAGGAAAGGGAAAGGGGAAAGACAAAGAAAAAGAACGGAAGATGGAAAGAGAGAAGGAAAAATAAGAAAGAGGGGAAGGAAGAAGAAAGGAGAATGAAGAGGAAAGGAAAAAGTGGAAAAGGAAGGAAGGAAGGAAGGAAGGAAGGAAGGAAGGAAGGAAGGAAGGAAGGAAGGAAGGAAAGGAAGGAAGGAAGG
>JANHFM010002091.1:437258-450319 GCA_032468115.1 Grayia smithii
GGAATTTGCTAAGCACATTGAGTTGTGCTTGAAATTGTAAGCCACCCTGAGTCTCCGGAGAAGGGCGGGATATAAATGGAAATAATAAAAAAGTGGATAAACAATAATTTATGGCCTTCTTCCAGAAGGATATTTCAATAATAAATATACCTTCAAAATATGTTACTTTCAAAGGACACTTTGGATTCTAAACCTAACATTCATAGATCTCAATTGGACAAAAGAGCTAAGAAGAAACTACTGTATATGCAATTACGGTACCTGGAAGTAAGCCTACCCAGAAGTAAAACTACAGAAGTAAATGGGTAGAGGGGTTCAAAGTTCAGCCTGATTCTATGACTGTATCACAAAACCAAACCACTATGCCATCAGCTTTGATTTCACAGAACTTTGCTATAAATAGTATTACAATTGTAGTATGTCTTGAATAGTAATGGTATCTACATAATTTGTTTTTATTATGCAGATTAGCTATTGCACAGTTATACTTTCTTCAATGGCAGATACTTTAGTGAAAAACAGTTTATTTTTCAGCAGGCCAACTTCAAACTACACATGTGAGTAATGTGCTAATAAAGATTGGGTGGAATGGGAGAGGAATGCAAAACAGAGTAAAAAAAACCCCTAAAATCCATTAAAAAAAAGCCTAATACACAATACACACCAGAATTGCTGTAGAGGCATCCATAACTGTGCTTAATTACAATGGCTATGATTTCATACACTGCATTCAGTCATAATGAAGGTTTTTTTGGCTTGGGCTGGGTTTTGTGAATCCAGCCATTTTAATTAATACTTAACCAATTGTGCCAATAAAACAATGCTTTATTCAATTAACTATGAGAAACAAGCCACAGCCTTTAGGAATGTATAAACCTTATTTTCTTAATCATTATATGATAAAGACACAATGATGTAATGGTTAGGAATTTAAAATCTTGCCACTGCTCTTGACTGGCTAGGTAGATCATAGCAATTCCTCTGCATTCCAGTTTAACCTCCTATGTGAAAATATGAGGAAAATGTTGGCTTGGTACATAAGAGACAAAGTCACCTCTCGATACCAGGCACTTTAGCCAAATTCATGTTGCTACATATTAAATAATATTGAGTGCCCTTCAAAAACACATTTTCAGACTGAAACAATTTCAACACTTTTAGTTTATCTGAAGGTAGCTGTCAATCCTTCAAGGTAGACTAGGCTAGGAAACCAGCATCCTGAGTGCAGGTATTACTTTCATAAGGTGTTACAGAATCTTGCAAGTCTGAATGTGCTTCTTCCCTCCCTCCCTTTGTGTGAACTAGGGAGCAGTTTATCTGAGATACTTTCTCAGGTTACAGTTCTGCCCCAGACTCAGGTTTTAGTTGACAGTTGTCTTGGTGGTAGCTCATCCTCTGGTTCCCGATGGTTCTTCTTTCTGCCTGTTCCAATAGTCTGGGAATGTACAGCCTGATTTAGGACCTACTTAGCTTCAGCAAGTCTGCTCCTGTGTGTGCTCATTTCCACAGAAGTAACTTTGGAAGTGTAGTGGTTAGACACCAGACTAGAGAGACAGTGAGTTTTAGTCTCTCTTTGAGCATGAGGTCAGCTGGGTGACCTTGGGCCAGTCACATTCTCAGCCCTAAGGAGAAGGCAAAGACAAACCACTCCTGAAAATCTTGCCAAGAAAACTGCACAGGGACTTGTCCAGGCACTTACCAGGAGTCAAAATTGACCTGAATGTACCAAAACAAAACAAGCAGCCTCGCTCCCTTTAGAACAGTCTTGTGGCATCTTCAAACATTCCTATTTCTTAGTTATGTTTCTTTGCACTAAAATGAACATGGTATATAATAATTAACCTTAAGATAGAACAATACTGCCTCAGCAGGCACAGGAGGGGCATCTGAATATCAAACTTGGGATATTTAAGATTTGCATATAGGCCGTGGGAAAAAATATGCCACACATAACAGCATAAATTGGATTATCCACATAGCTGGTTAATTTTAACACCTGCTAATGAAAACAAAAATCTCACTTACCCATTAAGTGAGCATTAAGATAGCGTCGCACAAAAGCTCCTAGATTTTGGGGATTAGAGCTTCTTTTGATTATGGAAGATCTCATACCTCTTTCTCATTTAAGCCAGGTAAAAATAAACATATGCTTACTTAAAAGAAAGCACAAATGGACTTTAACAAAAAAATAATAAACATGTACAGTAAATCAGTATAAAAATGGAAGTGTTTTCAATCTCTAGGCGCGAGGTAGTAGAATTTGGCCCATAGTTTGTCAGATTAATCTTTAAAGATTGCAGGTCTATTATTTTCCTAATCTTGAACATCTCTACTGAGAAACACAGAAAATGTGTAAGGTTTTTTTAAAAAGACAAGCTAGCCTTGATAAGTGGCATTACAAGAAGTAACTTGTTTAAATCTCACTGTAGCTGCTTATTCTTTATATAACCAATATTTTCATTTAAATTTTCATGTTTCATAAATGCAGGTACTGATCAAATGGTTGTACCAGAAAATGAAGATGGGATAGATACCAGTCAGTTTGACGTGAAGTATATTGATAACCGATTGTAACAGATCACTTCTCCGTATAATTTTGTCAATTCAAATACCTAATGGATATTTTCAACATCAGAGCACCACTGTCATAACTACATAATGCCTTCCTTTTACATTATATTCAACGTGTTTCCAGTAAATTATCTACTGAAATCTCAAAAATGTGTTCTTACTCCAATCTTTACCTTTAAAATAAATCTTATGCTATGTGACTCTGTAAATTCATTTAGACCAGGAATGTCAAACTCAATTCCATTGAGGGTCGCATCAAGGCTTTTGACTTCAGGGGGCGGGGTGGGCATGACCAACTGGGTGAGCATGGCCAGCTAGACATCACTCACTGGGTAGGGGTGGCATGTTTCCATGTTTTTGCACTGGGTAGATCAAGCTGAAGCCATGCCCAATGTTTCCTCTTCACACTGGGTAGATGGGGCTGAAGCAACGCGGCCCGGCCCCTTACATTTTTCAGGATGTCCCCGTGGGCTGGATCAGACACTACAGGCCAAATCCGGCCCACAAGCCTTGTGTTTGACACACCTGATTTAGACCAAACCTTTTAATATTTTCTTATAACCAAGGAACATTTATATATCTTCTGGGCTTTTCAATTATCCTTCTTTGATATAGTTGTACATAGTAGTCATTGATCTGCTTCCCTCATTTTGTGCCTTTCCTCTTGAACCTAGTTATATATTACTAGTGGAATTTCCAATCTTGCTGTTTTCCACTAATCATGAGTTAACAGTACATTATCCTTATTTCTTTAGTGTCATTGTAGCACAAAATAGTTTCAATCCAAATATTTAATAAGTCTTTTTTGTATAAAAGAATTAGGCATTCTCATATAAAGGTAGTCCCAATTTAGCAGTTGCCCCAGATAGAGACCGTAGTTGACTGTGATGAAAAAGTAACTTTGTGACCAATGGTCGCATTTATGATCTTTCAGGACTTTAAAGCAAAAGAAAGGTGGAGTAAGATAATAAGCATTGCTGAAGTTCACTAGTGATTGCTTTGTTAATGACTGAGTTACCATTCCCAATTGCGATAGCTAAATGAGCATTACCTATAAACAGTAATAAAACAATTTTTTCCAACCAATGCATTTATTCATGACCAAACATGCCAAGGTGAGAGTAATGCTGGGGTAGCTGTACAAGAGAACTTTAGCTGAATGAGATGGCATCTTGCTTCCTTAAATGTGAAGGCAGAAAGTGTGACACGTAGAAAAGGGCTAATGAGTAAAAAGGGGTACCATAAGAGTACAGAGAAAACTAGTTTTTGACACAAATGGCTAGCTGCTAACATGCAGGTACAGAATTTTCAACCTAATTAAGCAGTTGTTCCCAAGTTTTATTGACACCAAAATATCAAATGGATATTCTGCTAGAAATACTAATTTAAGCTCCTTTATTCTTACATGAACAGTAGGATCAACAGAAATCCATGGACTTTAGAAGAAAGTTCCAAGTATGGAGGGGAAAAAATCTTTCAGTTTTCAAGGAAGTTGTGGCAATTCAACAGTATGAACCAATCAAGTCTAAGTATGGCTTGGTTGGCTGTATTTTAATTTGAGAAAGCATCTCTTCCAATTCCTTAACACTTTTCCTATGATCTTAACATACTGTATGTTTACATTTTCTTGTGTCTAGCGGCACAACATACGAGCTGTCATATTCCATGCCTTTATTTTCATTCATACTGTGGAATAATATTGGTTAAACCTTTGCCTCGGTTACAATAAACTAAATCTTGTACCTCATCCACAAGGTATATTTTGTCACTTATGAACTGATTGAGATATCAATACAGACAGTATACAGCCAAGCCTCCCTTCATAAACAGAAACTCCACATATATTATTGGGACTATCTCAAGGCAAAATGTCTATTTATTGCAAAACAGCAGGATTTTGTTGGAAAGGGCAAAGTTACAAGTATTCTTAGTCATAGCAACAAGCATGTTAAGGAAAACAATTGCCCAAATTCATGCAAATAAAGAAGATAATATTTTGAGTAAGCTATCACTGGAAAAAGACAAATATAATGTTTCTGGCTTTTAGGGTGCTTCTTCTTCTTCATCATGGTTAGCTTTGGGTCGGAAATGTTTCCTACTTCTTTTCTTGCTACCGTGAAACCCTATGGTTGTCACATTCTCTTCAGGCACCTCTGGAGAACCTGGGTTGGCTCTTTGAGCACCTTGTTCTTCCAATTTCAGTGGCTCCCGATCTTCCTTTTTTTCCTCTTTGCTTTCTGAGGGATCTAGTACAACTACATCACCTTTGTTCTGGGCATCCAAGTTACCCACAGGCCTTCCACTGGCCTCCTGGTTTGCATTAATAATGCTGGCCTCCAACTTTTCCTCTGTTGAAGCTCCTCTTTTTTTGTCTGATCTGTCTAAGCCTACCTTTACTGGTTTGCTAAAGATAATTCTTCCTGCACCAGAACTAGAAGCATCCTGGTTGAAAGATGGTATATAAATTTCCGGGTGTGTTGAGCTTTGTTCCTTTCTACCCTTGTTCAAGCCACTCAAGAACTCCATAGCAATTGATCTGTTGGTATCATCACTACATTCTGCAACATTCTCCAAACTGTACTTGGTCCAGCGTTCTGGATGGGCCACATAATCAGGTACTGGCGGGGAACTTTTATAAGACTGAATTGGTTCACGTTGTCTTCCAAAGCTTTCCCCGGGCATCTTGTTTGAAATGCTGAGTGGTGGCAGAGGGCGTTTAAACCTTTTATCAGTGATATTGTCTTCACCCGTCAAGGGCACTGCCTGCTTGGCTGCTCCTTCCAGACAATCAAAAATGTTCTGGCTGCGCTGTGAAAAGCTTGAGCTCATGCCTTTCAAATGAAAGGGTTGAACAACTGATTTCTGGCTGTTGTGCAAGGAGTCCCCACTCTTATTTGATTCACAATCCACGTCATCTGAAGGAAGCGGCTCCTCAGGGGACACAGCATCAACTTCAGCACTGCCTGCAAACTCAAAATCTTCTGAATCTGAGTCACTCAGGGAAATTGTATCTGAGGGAAGGATGCCTTCATAATCTGTGGCTCCATCAGACACAATACCCAGAAAGGGTTCACCTGCACCTTCGTCTCCCATCCTTGATGATCACTTGTTTATACTACCTTGATTTGGGTCTTTCTGCCGTCAAATAAGTTTTTCAGCTGTTTCTCAGAGGATGTTTAACACCTCCTAGAACAAAAAGGAAGAGTTACATGCAAATATGTAAGGACACATTATTGATAGAAGCATTATCTGCTTCTTCATTTACATAAGGAGATTACAAAATCAAAAGTACCAAAACTTTAAAGCAAAAAGAGAGAGAAAAATTAAGAGAGAAACTTTAATTGAATTGATTATCTCAGCTGGGATCACTTTTGTTTTTATAAACAATATTGACACTGTATAGATTCAAAGTAGATTCTACTATAAGATTTCTTGTGATATGATGTGATTTTTTTCCTATTTATTTTTAAATGAATCTATAATCCTGTAACCTGCCACGCTATTATGATTTTACAAGAGTGTACAGTCTAACCTATTTCTGCTGTGCTTTCCAGATTGAATGCCATTGGTGCATCTCCTTTTACAAGTGCAAACATCTAATAATCATATTTGTAGAGAAACTCTCAACTGGTCAATTTTTAGTGCTTTAGATTTTAGCCCAGGGAACAGAACTTCATTTTAATTAAGATTTCACTAAGAATAGTGGGTAATCTATCAGTACCAACCTACCAAGAACTTATATTAAAGATCAGCCACCTTAAATGAAAGCAAAATTCTTGCTTATAAGAAATGAAATATAAAATACAAGTTGAGGAAATCTATGATCTACTGCAGAATATTACCCACAATTGTGAGAATTAAAAACTTGGTAGTATTAAATAATCTACAACCATTGCATTTTGCTTTTATTTAAGGACGGAGATAATATTTAGCATGAATTAGTGGCTTCTTTGATAAATTATGTGTTCCCTTTTGTTTATTTCTAATGTAATAATATCTTTGCGCTGATGTGCAACTATTACCACTTGGAAGGATTGTGTACAAATCTGGAACATAAAGCAACTTTGTTTTGTTTTGATAATTCTCTACAATGGCATCCAGAATGATATTTGGTGCTCTGAATTAATTACAATTCTGAAATACTTTTGTGTATAGACAAACATGAGGTTTGTTGACACAACTTCATACTATTTCTGAAGTCTGAAGGCCTTTTTAGGTATTTAAGCATGTTTAATAGCCCAAAAGTATTAGTGTTCTTATTCTTTAGTGACAGATTCCCCATCAGAGGAGAACTGTACTTGACAAGAGTTGTCCAACAAAGTACTTTATGGTGATGGTAAACAGGCATGGAAGAACCTACTAGCCACTCACCATCTGGAGTATGAACCAGTATTCCATCCTCTGGGTCAGTAAAAGCCACCAAGGTTCTGAGATCCTGTACCCTGGCAGTAAGAGGTTGGACATATCATCAGCGCAATCAAAAAATGTGGAGTTGCAATTTTCTAGTATATCAATAGTACTTGTCACTTTGATAAGTGTACCCTCTAGCTTTGTAATGTTATCATCTACAAATAATTATTTTAAAATTGGAAAGTAGAGATATTTGTTTTATTTTATTAATCTAATTTACGTCTAGTAGAATTTTGGGGAAACATATTATTGCACAATAGGCAGAGACAGCAAGTACTGTACCTCAGTGTTGGGATTTACACATCAGTGGATCTGTAGGACTGTTTAAACCATCACTAACAACCAAATGTTAATACAATACAGTTAAATTACCAAGCATAAGAATATAATTGGATGAGATCAGAAAAAGAATCAAACTCAAGTTATTTGTTTTTCAAGGACTAAGAAATGTAGATTAAAGAAATGCACGTTACAAGTTGTGCATATTATATATTTTTTTTGTTTCTCTTTCTGATCCATTCACCTCTCCCCCACACCCTGGTTGGGCAGTAAACAATAAAATTGTTCCAGAGAGAAAAGACTCACAGGATGTTTGCAGCAATCTGATTGCAACATAATTCAGACATAATGGTTTTTCTGTGACTGAAGTCCCCATCAAAATCTTCCATAGTAGTCTTGATCCTTGCTATCTCAACTGTGGGAAAGCCAAAGAGCATATTATCTTCTCCTTCCCCATCAAACTTATGCTATTGAAGTAAGTTAATTTTAATTTTTTATTTTACTTGTATCCTGCTTGCATTATTTTTACAAATAACTCAAGGCAGTAATCATATCCAACACTCTTTCCTCCTTTTATTTTCCCCACAACAACTCTGAGGGGGTAGATTGGGCTGAGAAAAGATGACTGGCCCAAAGTTACCCAGCTAGCTTTCATAGCTAAAGCAGGACTAGAACCCAAGAGTCTCCCACTTTCTAGCCTGACACCTTAACCATTAGACCAAACTGGCTCTCTTCCTTATTAAAAAAAATATATCTGATGGGTCTCAATCCATCAGATTTCTTGTGATTTTGGAAAAGTAAGAGGAAGTGAGGAAACCTTAACTGGGAGAAAGCTTTCCTTTCTTACCAAGGAATGCTTAATTCATTAATTTTTTGGGAGGCCATGTGGTTCATAAATTAGTTACCCTCTACTACAGAGATATTAATATACGTATCTAAAAGAAGAAAGCAGGCTGGCTTGTCAGATATATATGACTTTGCATTTGATAATCAATACATCAATCACACTAAGAATTATATTTAAAAAAAGCAATTTATAATGGAAAAATAACATTTTCCCTATTTAAAATGGGGAAAAACAAAAGGAAAAATATAAAATAAATAAAAACAAAGTATCAACTATTGCTGTTATGCAATAGTTATTATTTATGTGAGCACTGCCACATAATTATGTTACCATACCTCTGTTACACAATTTGTGGAGATTTCAACGTGCAAAGCACGGTTGTAATGATTTCCTAGAGAGAAGGGATGCTTCTTCTCCTATAAATTATTGCCTCTCGCCCTAATATAATCCCAAGCAGGTGACCTGCAAGAGCTTTTCACTCTCTCGAGTCTTAAAAAAAAATGAATAATAATAATAAAAAAAAGAAATAAAAACAAACCTGAACCCACCTGCTTCGAAAAATTCACTGTCCCAAGGGGCAGGACAAAAATAATCTTAATATCAATTTCATATAATAAAATGAAGGGTCAGCCAGGGGCTTAAAAATAGATTAGACCCACGACGTAAGAGGGCGGGGCTATTTAAAAACCAGGAGATATCGCGGGCTATCGCGGCAGGTTTCTCAGCCTGATCCAGCCCCACAGATCTTCCTCCCGCATACCCTTCTCCCCACACACGCTCCGCTTATCTCCCGGACCTGCGGCACCAACGGCCGCTTACGCAGCTGCCCTTTCAAGACACTGCGTGGAACTCCTCACCTGCGAGGGCCCGTTTCTCCCACCTGCGCGCGCAGCCCCCGCCGCTCGATTCCGGATATCGGCGCGCTGCTCCCGGCGTCGCTTTCCCGTTGCTTGATGGGATGAGAAGTTTTCTCGCTCTCAAAAGCTCGGTTGGAACTTACGCCGCCATCGATCCATTTGAACGACGTGTCCCAGAAGTCATTTCGCAACTAAACTAAAACACGGACAAAAGCTCTTTCTTCAGTTTCCCCCCCCCCCAATGTCTTCTGGGAGTTGTAGTAATTTAATATTTTTTTTACTATCGTCCGAACCACAGTATCCGACTATTGTTAACGCTTTGTAAGGCCTCGCTATTGATATAAGCGCTATTGATATCGCTATATTAATAACTGCATTTCCAAATGCAGTTTGCTAAGGTTATTGTATTTCTTTTTATGCTAGAGTTCGGAGAGTTAATTTAGATTTAGGTTTGCAAAAATGTTTTTTGATGACTTTCCATTTGCCCAGAAATTGAGCAATGCATTTCATCAGCCAAGGACTCAGATCTGAAAAATACAGAGCCGCTATGGTGTCGGGATCAAAACTGGCACTGGGAGACTCAAATTTAAGTCCATCTGTGGAAACTTAAGGGTAGCTTTGCACAAGTCATTCTTGGCAACAGTACATAGTAACACCTTGCTGATTTGGAAGAGCCAAGTCAAAATGGACCTCCTCAATAGTTGGATCAGATTTCAGAGCTGCAGATTAGACTGTGAAGATGAAAAACCATCCTGGAAGAAAATATATTTAAAAAAAAAAGTTTGGCAACTAAATAGTGAAAAGTTCTTAAAATTAAAAAGCTTAATGATTTCATATCCTGGTAAAGACATTAATACCAACTAGAAGAGAAAAAAAAATAAAAACATACAAGGAAAAAATATATGCAAACAACTCTCAAAAAAGCAACCCTCATCATGGCAAGTGACCCCCTCCTTTGTCCCAATTACCCTCCACAAACCAGGAATCACTGTTTTATGGTCCATTTATGAGGAAGAGGAACAACTGTAAGAAATGGTTTGGGCGATTTCACATCTGATTAATCCAGACAGGATTGTTAATACTACTAGTGTTAACTCTGCTTTTCTCCAGAGCTGTCTTCCAGTCTGCCATTTTCCTCTTGAAATTTATTTATTTATTATTTATTTATTTATTATATTTATATGCCGCCCATCTCCCAGAGGACTCTGGGCGGATCACAATACAAACAAAACATTCAATAAAACAATGCTATAAATCCTTTCTCAGACTACATATCTTGAAGATTAAGTTGTACAATTGAGATTGCAAGCAGTTGATTGGGTTGACTTAAAAATTGGATTTTTTCTTAATGGGCTATCTCTTATATCAATAGCTTTTTTTAACTTGCCTCTCTATTTCAATCTATATGTCTGTAATGGTGAACCTATGGCATATCTGTGGGTATGTGAGCGTTGCCCTTGTTCAGCTCCAGTGCATGTGTGTGCTGGCCAGCTGATTTTCAGGCCTTCTGGGCCCATCAGAAGTTGGGAAACGGGGGTAGGAGGCAGGGGTGGGTTCTACCCACCTTCGCTACCGGTTCTCTTCGTGCACGCGCGTGCAAAATTTGCACGCGTGCACTCGCTTCGCTCGCGTAAACCGCACTACCGTGCATGCGCAGAAAATTTAATTTCAAAAAAATTGCCGAAAAAGTGCTCTGCCCATGCGCAGAGAGCTAATTTCGCCGATTTTTTGAAAAAAAGGTGAGTTCGGCCACATGGGTGGACCCGGGTCCGGGACGCTGTGAACCGGTTCGGTGACGTCACAGCGTTACTGCTACCTACTCGCGCGAACCGGACCGGGGGCAACCCACCACTGGTAGGAGGCCATTTTTCACTCTCACCGGGCTCCAAGAAAGTCTCTGGAGCCTGGGGAGGGCAAAAAACCGGCCTACTGGGCCTGTGCCAAAAGCAGGGAGAGTGGTGTGTGTGTCACATGCACATGCATGGGGTGTGTGTGGCAGGGCACATTGAATTATGGGTATGGGCATGTGCGCACGCGACTCCCCTGTGCTCCCCCATGACCCTCCAGCATGTGACGACAAAAAGGTTAGCCATCACTGCTATGTCATTTGAAGGATTGTTTGTAGGATGAGCTATTTTTCACATTCATTCAGTAGCAACAGTAGAAAGTAATCATCTGGTTTTCTTGAAAGAAAAAATTAAGTGGAAATCGTGAAAGGTTTCTTCAGAGGATTGAGTGCTTCGTTCAGTTTCTGGTAGAGGACAGAAAGGCCTGGAGGAACATTGCCCATGGGGTTGCAATGGGTCGGAGATTTGCAACTAGCATCAACGCCACCCAGTCGTTTGAAACGAGATGGGCAGCAAATAAATTTAATAAATTTATTTCTGTCATACAGTATATACTATTAAAGATACAGGAATGCATGGCAAGGACAGTGTAAGCAATGAGGGTACAGACCTTAATATTCTTTAAAAGGTTTAGTTTCAGTGGCTTCGGTATCTGCATTTAGAAAGTGTAAATTTTTAATTGCTCTGAATTTCTAATTTAAAATGGAGGGATGTCACTTCTTCCATTTTGAAATCAACTAAATGAAGTGAACACTTCTCTGTGCCATTTTGATGTTGAAAAGTCATTACCCAAAAAGGCATTTGATATTTTGAATTTCTTCCAGGATAGTTAATCTCCCTGGATAACTTCATTAAGCAAAGACTTGTTTGGGTGTCATAACAGTTGAGACCAAGGTGTCAACCCTATTCCTTTCTCTCATTTAACAGTTTCATAGGATGTGAAAATTAATCACACTACACTTTGTAATCTTCATTTTGTTACTTTTGCAATTCTCTTCTTTTTAGTGATCTATATCAAGGAAGAGAAGATTAAGGTAAGTAAATAAGGACATTTAACTTTGAACAGACATAATAATACAGAATATTAGCTTTTAGTATTAATGGTAATATGGGGGGGGGGTGTTGTTTGTTTAATAACCACCCAAGGAATGTTCAGAAAATAATGGGAAGCCATGTCCTCCAAATGGTATTTCAATAAGGAAAGCAAAAGTAGAACCCAAAGTCCCTTCTGCCATAACTACCAGTTATCCATTGAAATTCTGTGATGGTTATCCCAAAAGTGCTTTTACCCAAAGGCAACTGGACTTCCTTGGTTTTTTTCCTTTGAAAATGTTTCACTTCTTATCCAAGAAGCTTCTTCAGTTGATCCATGATCCAAATGTTAAGCAAGAGTCATCTTAAGACAGTCAATGGTCAGTTAAGCTGATAGATCGTGAGTGGAAAAAAAACATATAAAGGAGATAGGGAAGTCAAAGTCCTGAGAGAAAGCATTAGAATCTCAACAAGTCAAAGAACTTATGGATGGGAAGCATGGTTTCTGTTGGGTATATCATCCCCACTTACCCAGTACAGAACAGAGGGACCACTGATGCCTTACTCTCCATCTCTATTCTGCTTGTTATGTACATAAAGGGGTTACAGCTGGAACAATTAGCTACAATTTTCCAAAACTATTCCTCCCCCACTTTAATAACATACTGGTTCAGCAAACTTTGGATTCTTTGTTCAGACTTCACTCACAAAAGGCTTGTAAATCATAATTTGCACTATTATTTCAAATGTCAGTATTGCTAGGTAATTCCATGAATGGCTTGCAAACAACAAACGGATGTGCATGATATAAATATGGATTTAACGGACACTCCCAAGTGGAGCATAAAACTAGGTTATTGTACTTGGTAATCATGTGGTAAATAAATAAAGCTGGAGTTTTCTCACTTTAAGTGGGCTACTTTCTTGAAGAGAACCAAGATTTGAGAATTATAAGATGTGTAGTGGTACTTGTATGAACAAATGAGTATAAAAGTTCAGTTTAAATTTCTTGTTCTTGTATTTCAGGTTATTCAGATTTCTGAAGCTGAACAGAAAACTAGTTTTAATACTCTTCCTTCATATTGCCTTCATATCTTTCTGCAGTGTCTATCTACTTTGTTCTTGTTATCCTTCTGGAGATCTTGGTGGCTCACCTAATTAGTGCTCTGAACTAACTGTTCAGTTAGTTCCAGATGCCAGCAATTAGTGTTGGTTCGA